>JBBPSD010000076.1:0-65395 GCA_038093415.1 Xerocomellus chrysenteron
GGAACGGATGGAGAGAGACCGAAGTAGATACATAGCCCAAGTCCGAATGCCCGGAGTTGCGACAACGGACCGGAGTAAACCGGAGGTCCGGAGTTGAACTTGGAGAAATCTATGGATATGACATCAAGCCCGAGTTAGAATCTGACCCCTATTATGTTCTTCAGACATATTCAGCAACAAATGCCAACTCTGTGGCAGCAACAAATTGTATAATATATTTTGAATATCTTGTGAGATATGTTAACACGACAGATGCTTAGTTATTGTTTAGAATAAATTTGGTCATATTATTCTTCCTCTCTCAAAAGACTAAGTTTCTCTTACAGAGTCAAATCCATTTTCTCATGATGTTGTAGACTATTTATTGAAAACTTATTGTTTTTCCGAGGCGGAATTTGTTTATAACTATGTATTGACTAAGTTGTTGGAACTTATCCGATCTTGCCCAAGGTGTAAGCATTTTAGACCTGTACCGTATATCTAACCCATTCTGGCATGTCGAAGCAAACACGACACGTTTTGCAGAATTCAACCCCAGTAAAAATGTTTTCCAAAACGTGAAGACTCCACTTGAAATATAGCTTGACATTTGGGATATGACAAGAGTTGAAGTTTCCCCACTTGAAAATATGTAGGTGAAAACTTGATGTCAGGATGAATGTACTGGTGCCGTCAGAATGTTGGTTCAAACAAGAAGTATTGTCATAGCCAAAAGGTATAGCAAAACTTGAAATAACATATTTAACTATAGAATTTGCTTTAACTTCAAACTTTGGCGAAGGCTGGACTACAGCCTGAATTTCTCATCCAGACGAACAAATAAAACAAGCATTATTCTTGAAGTTCTGACACATATTAAAATTTTCAATTATATTTCAAGTGCAAACTGTTGAAGAAATTAATCGGCCAAGCTGTGACCCATGGCTCGCCTGCATTTACACCTGGTGAGTGGGGAAGACTGTCAATGGTACCCTGTCACCCTCATTGGCACCACTCCGAGCCTCCCGAATCTCAAGCCAACAACAGGTCAGAAGAATACACCTTGGCTGGAAACAGTGGAAAGTGCCTTAATGTTGAGAATTCTGATATTTCCTATTCAAATATTTTTATCCTGATACCAGATTCTAGAACGGTCTATGACCTTATCTTTACACTATTCATATTACTCACCTTATCAAGATAAGCTATCTCTTATCTTTTGGTCTAGACTTATGACGTCATTCTTATCTCTTATCATGACATCATATCCTTATCAGCCAATAGCTGATTCACCTCTTATCTCTTATCATACTATACAGTTATGATATTAGAGTTCAGTATCAATACGTACAAACAGTACTAGATACTATATAAGATGGGCCTTACAGCCTATCTCTCTATCAAACTATCTTGTTCTTTCCTCTCACTGGTTCACTCCTAAGCCTATCTGCTTATACTTGAACCACTTCAACCCTTTGTCACCATCTACAAGAACCTGTCTACGTGAGTCTCCCACTAGACACTCATCCCTTCGTGTTCCTGCGCTATTGGAATTCTATTCCCAATACTTAACAATAAAGGTGGGAATGCGGCAGCTTAGTAACCCGATCACGAATTGTAACAATAAAGGCGGGAGTGGAGCAGGCCAATGGCATAACCCAATCCCAAATCATGCTAACAATAAAGGCAGGAGTGCACTGTGGGGGAGTGGTGTAACACCGTAACCCAATCCCAAATCATGCCTAACAATAAAGGTGGGAGTGCAGGGGGCAATGGTGTTAGGCTGTATCACGGGTGTACCCCTGGGTATCACCGCTTGTATCCGTACCCGTACCCGCAACGGGTCAATACCTGTGGTCACGGGTACAGGTCTGCGGGTATGGTTTTCCATACCCACAAGTGTACCATATTGGCCAAGTACTAGGCTGGCCCGGGTGACCACAACCACTCGCATACAAACACAAATGCGAACACAAACAATTGTGTTCACATTCATGTTTGTAGGCAAACAGGAGAGGATGGGTGGGGTCGCATTGCATCATCGTCTTCGTGGTGCCAGTGAGGGCACGGTCTCATCGTCACAAGGCATTGTTGTCATCGCGTTGGTGTCGTGGTCAGGGTGGGTGAGGACACAGGAGACGGAGAGGGCACATTGTCGTCATGGACAGGCCAGGTGAGGGCACAACCGCGACCGCTCACATACAAACACGAACACGAATGCTGACAATGTGTTCGTGCTCGTATTTGTAGGTGAACGGCCCAGGGAGTGGAGGGGGGTTTGTGTGGAGGGATGAGCCGGGTGAGGATGAGGTGTGGGGGATATGGTGTGGAGGGAAGAGGTGGATGAGGGCACGCGTGTGGGAGGATGAGGGGGTGAGGACGAGGCAGGGATGTGACGTTGTCATTATCATTGGCGTGTCGTCGTCGGGGCAAGGCGCCGCCGCCGCCGTCATCGTGTTGTTGTTGTTGTCATGTGGGAGGACGAGGCAGGCGGGGATGTGGCGTCGTCGCCATGTCATTGTTGTGGTGCTTGTCTCATTGTTCCCCACTCACCAGGCGAAATGTGGGCGAGCCACGGGTCGCAGCTCGGCCAATTAATTTCTTCAACAGTTTGCACTTGAAATATAATTGAAAATTTTAATATGTGTCAGAACTTCAAGAATAATGCTTGTTTTATTTGTTCGTCTGGATGAGAAATTCAGGCCATAGTCCAGCCTTCGCCAAAGTTTGAAGTTAAAGCAAATTCTATAGTTGAATATGTTATTTCAAGTTTCACTACACCCTTTGGCTACAACAATACTTCTTGTTTGAACCAACATTCTAACGGCACCAGTACATTCGTCCTGACTCCAAGTTTTCGCCTACATATTTTCAATCGGGGAAACTTCAACTCTCGCCGTATCCCAAACATCAATCTATATTTCAAGCGGAGTCTTCACATTTCAGAAAACATTTTTACTGTGGTTAAATTCTGCAAAACGCGTCGTGAAAGGTTGCTTCACCCAGGGTTCCCACGGAATGGTGGCGCAGCGGTCTCTCAATTTAGAATTATTATTCCAGGCCAATGCCTGCGGTGTGAAAACTTCATTTCTAAGGGCGTGTAGATTATGCCAGGCCAGACTCAGATACCCTACATACCCATCACTGTTTTCACTGGATTTCTCGGAGCGGGAAAGACATCCATTATCCTCTCTTTACTTCCCAAACTTCCCAAAGACTACAAGGTCGTACTTCTCAAGAACGAGTTTGGAGACATAGAAGGCAAGGTTCCCCACACTAACAGGATCATCCTCATCATCGCAAACAGTTGACAGCCAGCTCGCCAAACAGTCTAGTTTAGCAGCTGTCAGTGAAATCCTCAATGGTTGCATGTGCGTATTGTGATCTTGCGGTTGGATCACGCTGGGTTAAATATTGGTGTTCAGGTGCTGTGTCCTTGTGGGTCAGATGAAGACTGCCCTCTTAGAGATCAGAGGTATGGATCCATCTCATGGTGGGAAAGAATTGAGATCACCCCTCCATCTATCCTAGACAAATTTCGTCCGGACCGCATCATCATAGAGTGCAGGTAACGGTAACCTTGAATCGAATGTTTCCCTCTCGTTGACCGCAGTAGTGGTTCTGCTTTCCCTGCAACCCTTGCGTTCCAGATTCGTGAACTGGAGCGCGAAACAAACAATGACATCAAACTAGACGCCATCGTTACCGTCGTAGACGCCGAGAATTTCTCCGGCTACGAGGATACATCACCTACAGCCAAGATGCAAGCGAGCTATTCGGACATCATACTCATTGTGAGTACCTCTGTCGACGATGCGGATTCCATGACCTTTTGGGGACTGCTAGAATAAATGGGAGCACGTCGATGACAGAGCACTCGACCTCGTGCTTGATCACCTCAATACCCTGAATGATTTGACGCCGAAAATCAGATGTAACGGACGTGACGGCGTGGACCCCAATCTACTCTTTGGGGTCGATACCAAACTCTTTCAAGACTCACTCCAAGAGACGAACATTCTTTGGGGAGAGTTGCACCACGATGAGGTTCAGACTCTCACAATTATCAGGGGTTCCGGCACATCACGAGTTACTGGTCATCACTGCCACGACGAGACCTGCAATGACAACCATCCACTCGATGCCACCGTTGGCGGAGAAGGAGTCAGCGCCATCGAGGAGGAACTACTCCGGGATGCGCTTGAGGCGGTATCGAAAGAGACAGTGTGGAGAATCAAAGGATTCGTGCGATTAGAAAGCGGGGTCTACATCCTGAATTGGGCCTTCGGACGGTATGAGCTGACACCGTGTGGCAAGGACCAGGAACCCGCTCAGGGCTACGCTGTCCGCCTGACGGTGATGGGCGAGCGAGGTGAGGTGAAACGGTCGATAAACAGGTTCAGTAGTACTTTGGGGGCGATGACCTCCTAGCCGTGTTCAATGTGATAAGATAAGGAAACGACATATCACATACTGCCTAATTGATCTGTCGAGAATTTTTCTCCAATGTCTCTCCACGATGTTTTCCTACCTTCTCAGTCCAGGTATGCAAGCCGTCCTTTTCTAAGTTGTTCGTGTTCTCTCGCTAAGCTTTGCCGTTCAGTGACCTCATACTGGCGCCTACCCCTCTTCGCCACCGCAAAGGATCGCGAACGCGCACTGACCATTCGCTCAGAATGCATAAACTGGCTGACGCGGCCACGTTCACCAGATCCATTTGAGCCGCTTCCCCCTGGACAGAGCCAGGAAAACATTCGTGCACGAGAGATATGCGAGGTGCTCTCCACCAACGACCTCTACCACATCCTCGGTGTCTCCCGTTCTCCAGTCATAGACAGACTGACCCTCAGACGGGCTTATCTCTCGCGTAGCAAAGCGTGCCACCCAGAGTTCGTCCCCTTCCCCCTCTCGTTCTGTCTCGTTCTCAAGGTGCGCGCAGCAAATGCCCCGAAAACCCAGACGCAACGCACGCGTTCCAGAGAGTCTCCATAGCCTACGGCGTGCTCTCGAAACCCTCTCTCAAACGCATGTACGACGCTCGCCCAAACAACGACCAGCCCGATTTCCTGCGTTCGCATCCCTACGGGTACGCCGACGAAACCCTGAAAGGCGTTCTCCTCAGTATCGTCAGCGACTACCTGGACGGAAACCTGGAGATGATACGCACGCTGCTTCGTGAGCACGCTCACCCTAGCCCCCCGTCGACTCATCCCTGACGTTCGTCTCAGAAGCCATCAGCGACCTCAACCCATCCCTCAAACTCAGCGATGACGGCATTAATTCCGTGCTCTCGGTCCTCGAAAACATACGCGGTCGCGTCCTCAGTAAGTCCCCCCACCGCTCTCTCACCCAATTCAGATCTGACCATGCCTCACTACAAGCTTGTCGTGCCTGCATTTTCGCCCTACACTCTGAACTCGTTCGCGTCCTCGAAATCCAGTACGCCTTCCGTCAACTTCCCTACCTCGACATCACGGGTCGCTCCCGTTTGACCATCCAACTCACGCGCATCACCCTTTCCCTCCCCGTCACACTGGAAAAAGCCATTCAGGACGCCCAAGAGGATGTGGCTGCTGACGGTCAGAGGAGCACGACGGACGACAGGAATAGAGAGTGCGACAAGGCGGCACTGTTGCCAAAGCACGTCGTACTCCTCATCAGGGGCATCGACATGGTTCTGGACAAGATGGAACGCATTTTGGGATAGGTTGCGGTCCCACTGTCTTCGTTGTATCTTTGGCTCACATTCGTTCGTTGACCATCCCCTAACCTCAATCCTCTGACCGCCTGTACTTCCTCCATGGGACCTTCCCATTGTATCCCATAGACAAGACGATCTGGTTCTGTATTACACCAACTTGCTCAGGAACATTCCTGATCTTCAACTCAAACACAGTTGTTCCCCGTGCTGGGGTATTATGTGGTTTGGTCCGAGTGACCTTCCTAAGAGATGGTCCGGGCTACATGATTAAGCAAACAGTCTTGTTAGAGGAATCATAGGCTATGGATCGCGAGTTCGTGTTGAAAGACAGGGTACGGCGAAGAAAGCAAAGATAGCACACGAACAGACATGGGAAGGTGGTCGAGATTGGTGGAGTATAAAGAGAAATAAGAAAGGGCCGTTTGCAGAGCGTATCAAGAACGTATTGTACAGGAACTGTCCACGGCTAAGTCGAAAAAAGAGGATCAATGAACTTGAATACCAAAACTAGCGAGGAAAAGAACAAATCCAAGAAGTGGAGTAACGACAAACAAAGTAACCTAAACTCTGTCAATACTGCATACTCCTCTGCTACAAAACACGGGAAAGAAGTTACCGTACACCGGTGCATCAGCGAAGACGAGACAATCCCTGCGAAGCACTCACGACGTTCATCCAGATCGCACCCGTGTGGCCGTTGGCTGGGACGCTTGCTGGAACGATTTCTTCCAGCATATAAGAGTCTTGGGATGGCTGACACCCATAGGTCCCATCCGACCCATTAGGTTGTGCAGCGGCGGCTGCCAACAATTGGGTATAGTCTCCACCATTTTCGTTGCCCACGTTCCCGCCTTCGTTCGACCCAAGCACATGCGAGTTGATTATGGAACTCATCGGGTTCTCGGGATAGAAAGGGTAGAACAAGCCCGTTGGGATCTCGGCAAGCTTATCCCCAACAATCCCGGGTGAAATCTGAGCACCGACGTTCTTCACAGGTGTAGTGCTTTGGGAAGCCGTCCGCGGTCCGTAAGCCGTAGTTCCACTGATGTTCGCCTCGGACTGGTACGGTGGGTGAGCCAGGGTCGGCGTCTTTTGTTGTTGCTGTTGTTGCAAGTGTGGTTGGCGGGGCGACGCCATTGACGGAGAGCTGAGAATAACATTGTCGGTATCCCAGTCAGGTTCAGAGAGTAAGATAGGATCTTTGGGAGGGCCGACGGAATGAAGGTCAACATTGAGAACCTTTTCAGCAAGCTTGGAGATCAGAGGGTGACCACCATTCAAATCTTTCCGTTCCCAGCGCCACCGGAATCGAGGTAACATGTCGAGAGCCATCCAAACGTCTTCGATCATGACTTGTCGCGACAAGCGTTCACAATGTGACATATGACCGTACAGAATGACCATGGCTGCAATGTGGAGAGGGATTGGGGAGACAAAAAACGCAATGTCGGGGAACCGGATGAGCTGATTGTGTACGATGATGATGTTGTGCGAGGTGACGATCGCTGGCCGGGTATGAGTGACTGGGAAAGGAGAAGAGACCTGGTGCTCACCATCGACGAGCGCCCTCGAGCGATGCATGTAATCGAGCTCCTTCAAGCTAAACAGTGCTCTGAGCAGCAATATTCTTGATATGCCAATCTTGAGCAGCGTGAGTCCTTGATCTTCCGTGATGTCACGAACTAGTTCCTGTCTCTTTTCTAGTGGCCAATCTTCAGTTCCACCAAAGTAGTACTTGTAATTCTCTGGCAACTGCCTTCGGAACTCCATCATACTCTTGATAATCCGAGTTGCGTGTCGCATGACGGCATCTACGGTCTTGTTGGAAGGGGCGTACAGGGAGTTGATGATGTCAGCCTGAATCTCGGCAATAGGATGGGATAGCAAAAAGTGCTCGGAGAAATCCACATGCTGGCCTGTTAGGGGTCGAGAAGGGTGGGGTGTGTTCGAATCAGAGGGAGCAATAGCGAGGGGCCTGCCGAGGAGGATAGATGTCCCGCGATCGTGGACCATTACAATGCCCCACAATCGAACCCGCAGCTGTGCTTCTTCCTCCGTAAAAGTGTTGTTCTGGGACATGGGGTCGTGGTGAAGACCTAACTCGATGGACAACCGAACAAGGCTGCCCACAAGACGCCATAGGGAACGACCTTGTCGCTGCATCGGTGTTTTCAGGATTACGAGATTTGGTGAATGCGTGGGGCTCACCTCTGTGTACAGGTACCATTGCAACAATATGAGCGCCTGAAGGCTCGTGATAGTGACACGGAGATGAGGTTTGACGGCTAGGGCGCGCTCAAAGAACTCATAGTGCTCGGGCCATTCCCCTGGAAGGAGTTTCTTGGTCGAAATTGGGCTATCGGTGGGGGACTTGAGACCATTGTCAACGAGGGTGGCCTTGTGATTGAGTTCGCTCAAGGTACCAAGAGCGAGGATGAGATACATGCTGCAAACATAACCCGGGTCGTGTTGAATATTTTCCAAGTCGTAAAGTGAATTGAGCCGGCGTTCAAAGTCGGCGCGGAAAAAGACTGGACGGTGGATGTTGAGATGAGAAAAGTAAACGTCGACGATTCTGTTGACCATTTTGCGGTCTTTCGGCAACCAAATGGTGAGTTTGGAGACCACTGGGGATGGCACACCAACGTTTGAAGTGGCGACGGAAATAGAAAACCAGGCGTTGGGATCGCGGGGAAGAGATGCTTCTGTGATATTCTGATCACGACCGGACGTGAGGCCGTTGGACCCAACGGCAAGATCCTCCCTGTCGTTTTGACCTGCGAGTTGGCTTTCGCTCACGATGAGGGGATGTACGCCGAAACTCTTTGCGATAGCCTGGATGATGAGGGCATCAGTACGTGAGACGAGATGAAGGGAAGGGGAGTGCGTACGCGAGTGTCGGACATGTCGAGAGACTGGGGGTCCTGACCCTTTACCTCGATGGAGGTAGGTGGTGCAGGCAGACCGTGGGGGGGCGGCATCTGATGGGGAGGAGGCTGCATGTGCTGGGGGGGAGGGGGAGGGAAGCCGGGATGCATGTGGGGGGCATAGGAGCCGGGAGGGGCGGGAATGGGAATGTGGGGGGGATAAGGGCCATATATTGGGACACCGGGGTGCGGGTAGCCCGCAGGAACGAGGGGAGGGTAATAGGAAGAGCCGGGAGGGGGCGCACTTGAGTGCTGCTGGAACTGAGAGCCGGGAAATTCGGGGGGAGGCTGGAGAGGGGCGCCGTCGATGTCTATGCCCTCGCGAACACAGATGTCGTCGAGGTTGGCGAGGTTGAAGCCAGGGAGACGGCGTTTGAGGAGGGCGTCGCAGAGGGCGATTTGGCGCTCGATATACTCTGTGTGGCCGCGGAGAGTGAGGGTCTGTCTGTGTCTGTCCTCTTGCTGGCAGGGCACGCCCGCGGTCGCACAGGCGGTGCACTTTGGATGCTTCGAGTCGCACTGAATGAGAGTGAGACAGGCGAACGGAGATTTGCGGTCGGTGACTACCGACGGGACTTGCCTTGATTTTCTTACTCCTGCAGCGTGCGCAAGCCTCATGGGAGCGTCTGAGGCGTCTTGGCTCGGAGGGCGAGGCGACCTCTTCGTGGGGAGAGTCTGGTTTTCTGCGTTTCTTGGGGGGCTGGGAGGGCGCCTGTTGGTCTTGTTGCTGCTGTTGCGGTTGGGGCTGCTGCTGCTGCTGCTGCTGGGCGGGCTGGCTCTGACGCTGGTCCATGTGGAGTGCGGAGTGGAGAGAAATGTCCGAGTGTGGAGGGAGGATGTGTGTCATCGCTGATCGCCCGCTGCACAGACCACTCAGTCAGCGCGCCGTCCCCGTCCCTGCTGGCCCTCCTTTGTCGGAGTCGTCACGTGATTGTCGACTAACTGTTATTTTTTATTTATTTATTATGCACGACACCTTGTCTCCTCCCTCGACGATGCAGCACCACCCAAACACGTCCGAGTACACGCTCGACACCGTGCACGACACCGACCCCCTCCTACAAGACGACACCCCCCTCTATGGCTCCACCCAGCCCCGCGCTCCCTCCCCCGCCCGCCTCCTCCTCTCCGCAGCCCTCCGCATGGCCGCCCTCTTCCTCTTTGCCACCCTCGTCCTCGGCGGCACCCTCTTTCTCGCGCTCCCCACCCTCGAACCGTCCGTGTCCTTCTCTCCCCGCTCTTCTTTTCTCACCCCCCTCCAGTGACGATCGTCCGCTTCTCCACATACCCAAATCATTCGATGATCTCAAGGCGCTCAACGGCCTCTTAAAGAAGTACCGTGATATCTACCCACAGCGCATCGTCGTCTGTTATGTCATCACATATCTCTTGTATGTCGCTCTCCCTCTTCCCTGACCCGTCCTCACTCTCCCCTAGCCTCCAGGCCTTTTCTCTTCCAGGTTCCATGTATCTCTCCATCCTCGGCGGTGCAGTCTGGGGCGTCCCCGTCGCACTCCCCCTCGCCTGCACCTGCGTCGCTACCGGCGCCACTCTTTGCTATTTCATCAGCGCCGCCTTTGGCCCCGCCCTCCTCACCGTTCCCAAGTGGAAGGCTCACCTCGATAGATGGTCCGAAAAACTTCGCCAACAAAGGGACAACATCGTCTCTTTCCTCATCGTCCTCCGCATCGCACCTCTCCCCCCACACTGGGTCATCAACATCGTCTGTCCCCACGTCGGCATTGGCCTCCTTCCATTTTGGTCAACCACTTGGCTCGGCATCTTTGGTGTCACCGTCATACATACCACCATCGGCGGTGGTCTCGATGAAATGACATCTGCTGCCGACTTCCATCTCTTTTCCTGGAAAAACTTTCTCCTCTTGTCCGCTGTCGTCGTCGGCGTATTGATACCCGTCGGCCTCCGTTACTTCTTCAAGCGCGAGGTTGCTTCCATCGCCGCCGTCGAAGGAACCGACCTACTAGAGGAACTACCCCAAGACGGCGATGATGACATTCTTGCCGTCGGTCCGGTCCCCCTTTCAAAGAAACCCCAACAGACAAATATTTATCTCAGCAAAGGTAATGGATTCTATGCGGATCTACAAGTCGAACAAGACCAAGACATCGACGACGACGATGATGACGAAGATGTTATTTTAGAGGCAGGACCAGCCATCGTGATTAAATCACCAGAGGACGGGAGCAGCTCGGGAAGCGCCACCCATTGACAATCTACCTAAATCTGTTTATAATCGATCTACCATCTCGTCATGTATTTGCCATTACATGTTGTACCGATCATTATCGTATTTTTATTGTTTAAACAAGCACTATGTCAGTGTGGCTGTGCACCTTAGATGTAGCGCCTCGTCGTACCGTGCTACTTGGAAGCCGCTGCCACCGTCAGTACATTTCTTATGGCTTAATCCTGGACTAACCGACAATCAGCTTCCATCCGTCAGATTCCACATGCTACATGATACCAGATAGTTGTAATATACCCGACGAAGATCCTCCAAACCAAACGCCACTTGCAAATGTGTCCACTCAATCGCCTACAGCGACAAAGACGATACTTCCAGCCGCAAAGTCAGGATCATCCTCAGTGCTCTCCAAATCATATCCCATGACACCTCCGTCTGACGTCCCTCCGCGCCCCTCCACCGCGCCACCTCATCCATCCTCCGACGCGAACAAAGGGAAACAGTCACAGACTGACCCACAGACCCGTACGACGCTCGTATCTAATCTTCGCGCTCGGAATCTTCTCCTTCAAAAAGCGATCTCCCACATCGACGATGCCGTCCTCCATCTAATGGCTGCCCGATCCGGCATCCCTAGTTCCAAGATTGTACAGCAAGTACGCGGGGAAGCGAGGAGCAGGAAAGACTTGTTAGATAGAGTTGATAGGGCTATCAAGATGGCCCAAAATGGCGAACTGCATGAAGAAAGTCAGGACGAAGACACGAATGGAGAAGCTAGGTCAGGTGCAGGAGGTGAGAGGTATGCTACGAGCTCCTCTTTTGGCGAACGTAAAACCGTGTTTAATCATTCATGAAAGGCCGTCCGCGGAAACCGGGCCCACTGATACACTTCAGGCCGGAGGACTTTCTGGAACAGCGCCGCCCGCCCCTCCAAAACTTCCCTCTAACGCTTCCTTGGACCCGCCCCAACTCCGCCGATCGTCTTCTCAACCCCAGATTGGTCCTTCCACCACCGGGCAACCACAAGTCCCCACGAAGGTCTACACGCTTCCCGACCTTATGGAACGTCGGAGGGTTCTTCAAGAGTCGATCGAGTCCTGGCAAAGTTTCGCCACAGATTTGCGCGCCGCTCAACCGCTCCTTGAGGCTCATGCGCGGTCTGCCGATGTTGTACCGTCACAAGCACCCACTACCAACACCACCGAACCCCAAGAGTCATCCTGGACAGCCAAGTTAGAAAGAGCGCAGTTTGAGATCAAGCGCCGCGAAGACCTGTTAGTCCGGCTAAACCAAGCCATCGCCCAAGTCTCTCACCCAAACCCCGAACAATTCGCCGCCCTCGCATCATACATCCCCCCTGCGCTCGACAAACCCCGTTTTGATACAGCTTATGCTCATTTTTGCCAGGGAAAATCTATTCAATTGAATACGACCATCGTCATGCCGGATGCGAGCAAACCCGTGATTGATGTATACTCGTTGCATGTCGCAGTCATGCAAGAAGGAAGTTTCGCTAGGGTTGGTCACCGAGTTGCTTTATTTCGTCGTGCCTTGTGACGAGCTTTTATCATCGTAGGTATCAGCTCGCAAATCTTGGGACGTGGTCGGTGCGCGTCTTGGGTTCATCCGAACGGCCGCAACAGCGACCGAGCCCGCGAGGTCCTCCCCTGAGGTGGCCACCCATCTAGAAAAGGCCTATAGAGACCGCCTTCAGCAATTCGACCACCTCTACGTGAGTTCTGTCATCGAGACCGTCCGAAAGCGGATGGCAGAGCAACAGAAGAAGCCTTGACTGACAGTCGTGGCTGCCGGAAGGATCGTCGAGCCGCCCTAACGCAGTGCCCTTGTTCACTTCGCGGACATGGACAGGTGCCAGTCCCCTACTATAGAAGCTCGACGACCTTTTTTTTTTCGCTTAACGAGGGGAAAGGATCTGGAACCAATGAACCAACATCATTACGCTCGCAGTTCTCATTAGCAAAAGCCATTTCAGAAAGACAGATGATCATTATGGTTTCGTAGATTTAAACCACTCACCTTGTTCTAGTGTTCATCGGCGACGTTGCTGGTTTAGCAATATCCATACCCAGACCCACTACTTAAGTACTCGTCGAAACCAGGAGCAAATTATCTATAGACATTTGTACGTACGACAGACAACCCGACAGAAAATGATAAAATAAACAATAAAATACATCGTCGAGTCCGTGCGCTGCCTCGTTTTATGAAGTCGGCGAACGGAGCTTATACCATTTGCCTCATGCACTGGAATGCGGTTAAGGTTCTGGAACAATGGCAAGAATATTATTTTAAATATTTTGGGTTCACAGCGTGTGACGTGCGCGAAACAGCCTCCGTTGCGCTGAGTGCACTAGAGTCAGCAGCAGTCCGTTGTCCATTGGTTGTCCCAAATAAAGGCTGTGTGAGGGGCGGTAGGTGTATAACGACGGCTTTCCCCTTAGAGTACGTGACGGCCCGGCTAGATATAGGTAGGATATATGTACCTGCAAGAAATAGAGTTTATCTGATAACTCTATCCAGCAAAATTGAAACATGAATATAAAACAACAGGAAATCCGAGACGGGAAAAAGAGCGAGGCATTTTCCGCGGGAGAGAACCAGGGTAAGAGCTTCGCACGCACGTTCACGTCTGATGCTCCACCACCCGCACTGGTGGTGAGGGCGAGGCGTGCTGAAGAGTAGGCCAAACAACGCGATAAATATTGTGGACAATGGGGGCACCATGGCGGGCGCGCGTTGCAAGATACTCGGCGGTTCTCAGGCGCTACTACCGCCAACGAGGGTCGTGGATTTGCTGTACAGACGTGCTCGACTTGTCCGCGGAGTATGGACGAATACACCAAGTATTTTCTGTAATAAAATTGTTGTGGAGATACCTTTTTAGGGAGGTCTTCGTATACATTCAAAGTCCGCCTTGGTCCGTTATGGTCTGTGCTTAGCAGGTGTTTGGAAGGTCGGACCCAACCTCGCTCCCACCACCAGCGTCCTTCTGTGCTTACTGCTGCAGTTGCCCACCCCCATTCCCCGCCGCTGCGCACGGCCCCCTCATTCCCGACAGCGTTCCCCGTCGTACCCCGTACGTCCTGCTCATCCCGGCCGCCGTAGCGCTCTACGGCACCCTAAAACATCCATCGTCCTCCTTCCAGTAAACCCAGGTTGGGGATTATGGCCGATCGCATGCACCCGTACCCCATGTTTCCCCAGAACCTCACGTCCAATCCCCTCCAACAGTCCCAGATATCTCAACAGCCACCGCAGTCCCAACAACCCGACCCTCAGATGATTTCGGCGCTCTCTAACACCGAGCATGGTCGCATGTGGCAGCATACGAATCAGCTCCAGAACCCATACCGCCCACAACAGTCGGGCGATTTGGCCGCTTCCCAGATGAATCACCAGGCAAGTCTCTCCCACTCCGCGTTTTTTTCTCGCCGCCTCAGCCATGTCTGGGAAAATTCTCTGCCTCGCATTAATGAGATGTGCATGTCTTATCTGCATGTGATGATGATATGAGTCGTCAATCCCCCTTTCCCAAAAATTACTCCATATTTAACATCTTATCGCTTGGTACCTCGCTGGGTCCAATCTTCGCTCTCACCCATGTTTATATCACTGAGAGCCGATTTCTCGTAATTATGTTTATGCTCACATTTTCCTTGTTTAGATGCAGGAATTTTCGCGAGGACAGGCTCTCTCTCATGGTCAAGGTCAACCCATTGTTCAACATATCCAGCAATCCTTTGGGCTTAACGCTCCACGCATGAACCATCCCGGCGCTGTTTTCCACGATCCTCAGGCGAACCAGCCTCAGTCCCTCATACCGTCTAACTTCACCAACGTCCCTATGAATACCCAGCAAATGAAGGCGGCGTTCAACATGAACCCTATGCTACATGCAGGGATCAACGGCCCCAACGTTTCCCGCCAGCTCAAAATGCTCAATCAGCAGGATATTTCTCGTCTTCAGCAGTCGGGTCTGGGCGCCCAACATGCGCCCAATCAACCAACTTCCGTGGACATGTTTGCTTCCCCATCCATGCAACCTTCTCAGGACCAAATGCACGGTTCTCCCCATCCCGCTGCTCAATCCGTTGGTCCATCTGGTGCCAATCAGGGGATGGTACCCGGGAACCAGCAGTCGACTGTTCAGAAGAGGATGATGACGCCGGCCGAGTTCCAGGAGAGGAAGAATTATCTGCTCGGTGTGATCGGGCAGTCCGAGAACACCCTGGCGGTTCTTGCGCAGAATGCACGCAATGGGAGTTCCATTGATCCCCACATGCAGCAAAAGATCAATCAGCTTCGTACAGAGCTTGCTAGCCGGAGGGACATGTATAACAAGTTTGTAACCACTTTTGCTCCCCTGGTGTCTCAGCAGATGGTGAATGGTATACCACCTCATATGTACGTTCTCTCGATCGTAGGGTCTCTGATTATCGTTGACCTTTTGGCAGTAACCCTATGACGCATTCCACCTCGCAGCAGCCTCAGCAGGCAGCCGCGTCCAACCCCCAGGTCCAGCCTGGTTTTGTTACTCAGGCTAACCAACCTGTTGCGCCACAGTACAAGTTTCCTGGTGGAAATGCTCCATCTCCGATGCCTACCCAGAGTCAAGGTGCTTTGAACCAACAGATCCCTATTCAGCCGACGCAGATTGTGCGGCCAAATACCATCCCTCCTCGAACTGGAGGTACCCCGCACCAAATTTCTGGTGGTCAAGTACCGAATACCATGTCTCCTAATCTTGGGAATTTCGCGGTCCAAGGTGGACAGAAGGTTCCTGATCAGACACGACAATCCGGGATGATTATGCCACTGGACAAGCAGCGGTTTGATTCCACGTATGCTCAGTTCTGCCGAAGTCAGGATATAAATCCAGGCTCTCGCGTTCCGATAGGGGATAATGGGACGGTAGATTTGCATCAATTACACGTTTCTGTCATGCATGAAGGCGGTGCAGCATCAGTGAGTTACCTTGGTACAAGACTATTTAGAGACTAATCCTGAACCCACCAGGTAACTCAGCGAGATATGTGGGCCGTCATTGGTGGTCGATTAGGCTTCGTTCAGTTCCCCGGAAACGACTCTGAGCCAGGCCGGAGTGGGCCTGGAATCGCTCAACAGCTTCATAACACTTACGACCAGTATCTTCGGCACTTTGAGAGCGCCTATATCCTGACAGTCAAAAATCGCCCGACGACAGGGTCACCGCAACAGCCGATACACCAAATGAATCCAAATCCCCTCGCCATCGGTAGCAATGCGAGTCCTGGCATGTCTGGGAATCCTACGGAGGTGCCTCCAAACCCTCAACGCCAGTTTCCCAACCAACAATTCATCGCCGCAGCATTGCGGCATGTGGGTATGAGCGCCCAGGACATGCGTGCTCAACGTGTCCCCGAGAATTTGATCAACTTTGTGGAGCGTCATCGTACCGAACTCTTGAAGGTTTACCAGCAGCAGATTCAACAACTGATGGCGAAGAGGAATGCAGAACAAGAGCAGCAGAATATGGCAAATGCGCAGGGTTCGTTACCTAATATGCACGAGCAAGCGCCCAACGGTTTGCAGCCTGGCGTTCAGCGACCTCCCCAACCTATTGGAGCAAACACAATGGTTAGTGCAGCGGGTGAAGTCAAGATGGCGAATGAACCCTTCATGCAGGAGAGCGTTGCGGCCGCGCTTCCGAGGCAGCCGCCAACCCAGGAACAAATCCAGCACGCAATTATGGCGATTGGTCAGCTCAAGCATGTATTTCAACAACGTAACGAGCTCTCTTGGTATTTCTTTGTTACCGCTCACGCTCTTTTAAGGTCTCCCCGCAATGGCTCTGCTACAAATCGCGGATGAACAACGACAGGAATACAATCCACTCCTTGAACAAGTGTACAAGATGTCAGCAGAGCTCGATCAAAAACTGCATGTGTATTTCGCAGTTTTTAGAAATGAAGAGCTTCTCCGCAGATACGTCGCCATTGTGAGTTTCTTTGTCTCTTTGTCTTCGTCATACTTACGTTGTGACTCGCTCCTTTAGGTGTTGACAGTGGCGAGGCAACGGCAACTCTTGTCCACTTCCTCACCACAGTACATTATTAGCCTGGCGACTCTGCGTAACATGCGGGTGCAAATCCATAAGCTCAACGAGGAGTTTGAGAGTCGCTGGCGTGCGATGAAGTCATCTGCCGTCGCCCCCGCTGTTAATCCTCAACCGCACGCTTCGCTTGCCCCCGCTCGAGTAAACCCCGCTTCTTCTCTCTCGGTGCCACCACAGATGCAGAACATATCTCGGATAGCTTCCCCTGCACCCCAGAGCCATGGACGTCCAGTCTCCATCAATCCTTCATCGCAACAACGACCGCCTTCGCAATCTCAGCTCCAACCCCCCCCTCAACAACAACCACCAATGTCACAACAGATGAAGAAAAATTTCCAGCCTTCCATTTCGCCCAGTCCATCAGCTCCGCCGCCCCCATCCACGATTGCCTCTCCTACCCCTCCCCCTGCGGTTGCCGCTGCATCATCGTCCACCCCTGCTACCAGTGCTCCCACTCCTCAACCTGCATCTAGTTCACCCCAGACCCCGAAGTCACCTCCGTCGAGGGCAGCTACCAAGAAGGGCCCGAGTCGAGTTACCCGGAAAATATCGACTGCGAACCCTGCTACACCGGAAACGGCTCCTTCCGTTGCCGGAGCTAAGCGCCCACCCGAAGAGGACGTCGCTACCCTCACTAGCGTAGCCCCTTCGGAAGCTGAAGTAAGTAATGCACCATCGCCGAAGAAGGCCAGGACGGAATGGGATGGTGAGCCGAGCGAGGCGCTCCTCAAGAGACAGCAGGAAATAGAAAACATCAAGACTGACGAGGACGCCACTGCATTTCTTGATCGCATGCAGGAACTGTTTGCCATGACGGCGTCTACGGACGACGAGATTCATCACGACATCGCCTCTACCTTGCATCAGATTTTGGCAGGCGTGGCTCAGCAACCTGCGGATGCCGCCGCAACAGCTGCCGCTCTTTCTGCGCGTGGAGTTGGGGATGCTGGTCCACCACCCACTGCTCTCTCGCCTCATATGGGCCCCGCCAACGATGCATTCTTGGAGTTTCTTGATTTCTCTTCGTTTACCACTCTGGAGGATGAGGATAACGATTCTAAGGCACCTACACCTGATCTGGTCCCTTCTTCCGAGACCAACCCTAGCCCCGAGTCTGGCTCAGAGGGCGATTCGTTGGGCAGTACCGGTTCGCCTGACAAAACTAAAATTGATGAATCAGGGGACCGCTCCGATCCTCTTCGACTTGGATCTCTAAGAGAGATTGACGGAGGCGAGTCAGCATATTATCAGTCTGGTGAGTGGAAATGGGAGGGCACAATGCCTACACTCGACCAACCATGGGCAATTTTTACTTCATAGTTTCTCTCGTCGGTTTGTGTGTTCTGATTATTTATTTGCTTTCATCTTTATGCCGGATATACTCAATTTTTCTTTTTCATGCCCGAGGTGACTTAACTCATCTCCATCCAGAGCGTCTACCCCTGATCCTACTATTTCCTTCTTGGTTTATGTGTCATTGCTGTATTCTTAATGTTGTTCTACTCTGCTATCGCGTATTCTTGCTCAGACCTTGGTCTTTTAATGGATAGCTAACTCGAACTGGGTACGGTGCGTGTTGCGAGTATACAATGAGTGATGGAAACGGTACAATGTCTATCGTTTACTTTACCCCGTCTGGGGGTTTTAACGAACGTGATTGGCGAGTATTGCTGAGCACCCGTGCCTTAAATAAAGCAAGGGGGTCACGATGTTGCGACGAAGTCATTGACGAAAGCGATAAAGGGACAGCGGAGCTCTGTAGCCTCGCTTTTCTGATGCTTGTCCGCGCCTCAAGTTCTCTCCTCCCCTTTTCCCACTGCTCTCGAGCCGCACTCTTGGATTCATCGTCTTCTGCTGCGAGTTGTAACGTCTCTGGTAGTCCATACCGACCCTTGAGCTGATCATCGGCCGCGCGTTTCGCAGCATCAATCTTCTTCTCCGCACGAAAACGCTTTCGAACAAGGGACGAGAGTGCATAGGGATCACCATTGTAACGATCGGACACCTCTTGCAAGGATTCGAGTCGAGGTATCTGCACCTTATTGACGTGGTCTTGAGCAGTCGTCGATTTCTCTAGCGCCGCGAGCGGATCGGCGGGCCCAGCATTACCGTCCGTGTCTACATGGTCGCGCGTAAGAACTGGACAAAGGGGCAAAAAGGTAGCCGCGTACCGTGTATCGCGAAACCACCGTTCTCTTCAGGATTCCATTCTTCGTCTTTCTGTCTCGCACCCGAGACGACGACGTAGCGGGTATTCTGCAGCGGATGTGAGACATATCGCGGCCGGCGACGGAGACACCGACCTTTGGATCCGTCTGAATCTCAAACCAGCCATCGCACAGGTGGCATTTGCATCGAAAGGAATAGATGGACGTAGAGTAGTAAGACCCGACTTTCTTCTTCTCTGCATTGTAGCGCACGCCCATCCCGATGTGGTTGTTGCACGTACCACTTGAGGCATATATGATGTGAGCGGCGGCGGGTGGAGAGAAGCAGGACCTTGGATACGTACCACCAGATGTTAAACGGTAGCTCGAAACGGGTTATCAGGATGCCCTTGTCGATTTTCCTGGCCCGATCGCCCAAGGCGTGTTTGCCTGCGAATGAGGTGAGCCCTGGTAATTGTCACGAGACGGAACACCGACCTCTGTATGCATTGAGACTCTTGTGTTTCTCTCCATCGTAATCCGGTGGGTAGTACTTGTTGAATCCTGATGAGAGATGAGCGAGAGCCTGGATGGTTCCGCGGACCCGACTTTCCTTGCATGACCGTCGCTGTCCAAGCCCGACGATCACGTGAGTGATTAATTAGCTAAGTAATGCATATACGGCTCTTGCCGAGTAGAGTGTCTGAACCTTAATCTTGATCTCCTCATCATCAAAAACCCTGAGCACGTTGGAACGTGACCACGACTCTTCCTTCGTTCTAGTCACCTTCTGACTCATTCACCACATACGCCTCCTCCAGAATGAGTTACGTCGCTAAGGACGAGAAAGCCTACGATGCAGCCGGTGCCGTCCCCGCTGCCAAAATCCACAAGATCCGCATCACATTGACGAGCAGTAACGTCAAGAACTTGGAAAAGTGTGCGCAGCTTTGTTTCTTCTCCTCCGTCACTCATTTCTGACGTGGCCCCAGTCTCGACTGATCTCATCAACCGTGCCAAGGACAAGCAACTTCGCGTCAAGGGGCCGGTCCGCCTTCCAACCAAAGTCCTCAAGATCACCACTCGTAAAACGGTACGTCTTGTTTGCCGCGTACGCACTCTATTGCTTATCCGTCTTCTAGCCTTGTGGTGAAGGTTCAAAGACCTGGGACCGTTACGAACTCAAGGTTCACAAGCGTCTTATTGACCTCCACTCTTCTAGCGAGATTGTCAAGCAAATCGTAAGGAGGATGTTTGCTGTACGCTGATACCACACTGACAGCAATTCCTCAGACTTCCATTAGCTTGGAGCCTGGTGTGGAAGTCGAGGTTACCATCTCCTCTTAAACTCTGTACCGTATTACCTATGTACCTATGATCATGGGTTGGCAAGATACTCCGCGCAGAAAACTGAGCCAAGAGAGTTGTTGTATATGGTAGGTTAAGGAGCGTAACAGCTGTCAAGTCCGTACATAAATTACCATACAGCGATGAGTCTCTAAGGTATCGGGAGAAATGCAATCCGAAATTCCGAATCTACGAAATGTAAAAGTGGTGAATGCGATGTGATGCGAAGCATACATAAGGTGAACACATGAGGGGAATAGTCACAGGTATACAGCATAAGATCCAATGACCGGTCGGTGATCACTCCGACCCTCTAGGAGACGCATCCCCCTGTCGTCCAGACTGCTGTAATTCAAACAAATGATATCACCTTTGGCAGGATGAGGCACGAGGTTGAGTGTTGAAACAGCAGACACCTGGGAAGCGATACTCTGGGAGGTGTCCCTTCGAAAGGGAAAGAAACGCCAACGATTCAAAGATGGTGGTGTTGGTAAAAAATCCTTAGGAGGAACAGGTGGGCACTCTAGGAAGCCATCACTTCGAAGCACGGAGAGCGACGGTGAATCCGAATCGGCTTTTTGAGTTGGCGGAGCGTCAATGGAAGAGACACGCGTGGAGTCATCGGAGCCTTGTGTCGGTGGCCGCAAAGGGATGTGGCCATCGTCTTGTACCTGATCAGCGATTTCTGTTGACGTGGTTCGAGCAGAAATCCGAGGTGGCTTAGGTATGTTTAACGACAGCGGACGGTTTCCTGAAGTTGTCTTCGTCGCCGGCCGACTGAAGTAGTCTTGCTTGGCAGAGAAAGTAACTTCAGAATTCGGCGAGCCTCCAGAGTCGCGCCGAACTCTAACTGAGAATGGCCGAATAGCTTGGGAGATTAAAGTACCGACTCGAGTCCGTTGTCTTGCTATTTCCACTATATCTGGCTCCGCATCACCGATATCAGGTTTGACGGTCGACTTCCACAGAATGCGGTCGCACCTGCAACCATCTAGGGATCAGCCAGTAATTCAATTCCACTAGAAATTATACTAACCAACTAGGAACCCGTTGTTTGTGAGAAGAATCATAGACAGCAATGCCGTCTTCATCACCAAGAGGATGCTCGATGGGTGTTGAAGGAACAGATTTGGTAGAAAACCCCCGTGACGATGGTCGAGGAATGAAGATATGCTGCCTATCGGGTGGCTCCAACAATTGGTCTGTTTGGTGCGGAAATTCAATGGGACTTGATGGAAGATCTTCAGCCGAAGGTCCCGAAGAAGGAGGGTGTTCAACAATATTAGGAGATTTCGACCTCGGCACGATATCCCGCAGACCGCGCGTGTTCCGCAACCATGTTGGAGGCGCTCGAGAGACAACGGATGGCGAAAGGAGCGACTTCCATTTTGCCTTCGCTTTCTGAGCAGCTACAGTCAAGGCCACGCGTCCTCCTTCACTCGGATTCGAGGTAAACGTGGTAGTGAAGTAATCGTCGTCTTCGGGCTCCGAGGCAACGCCCTTGGAGTGCATGGTCCACCTGGATGATGCCAGCGAACGCGATTCGTCCTCGACATCCTCCCCGTTTTCTTCCTCTTCGCCACCATCTCTCTCGGTCTCGTTACCATCTATGGGAGAGCGCCTGCCACGCCGTCGTTTTGTTTTGGAACGGCTCGCCACATCGTACTTGAAAGTCGGCGGAAAGTTGATAGGCGCTTCTTGGAAACCAGAAAATGTCGAGTTCGTCTCCATTTGCCGTTTCAGTTGATCAAACGCAAACGCCTGTGCATAATCTGTGGGTAGCGATGCTTAGCCCAACTCGCCGACAATCAGGGAATCGCAAGGAAACACGTACCATGTCTAGAAATCAGCCAATCCGCATGCAATCGGGTAATATCTAATCGGAAATTTAAGTCCCCGCAGAGGAATGTATAGTCGAATCTGTCTGTGATATCTGATAGAGTGTAAGATTCCATTATTCAAGGGTCATTAAGATGGTTGATCACCTTCTCTTAACATTCTGGGATCATCGGGTTGCAGAAAATCGTCCACCGTAAGCCCAGCCTAGAAACAAGTCAGCTGGCATGATGGCACATCATGAACAACCCGACCTTGATCTTCGCTAAGTTTGCGAGCCGGTGATGAACCTTTCCTTCGTGGGCTACAAACGTGTGGTCATGAAATGAATGGTTGCAGTAACGTGCTACATACCAGCGAGGTGAGCGTTCAAGAACAAGAAAGTGGAACCAACGATTTTGAGACTGACACCAACGCCACCCTTGTTGCCGACACGTCCACCGATCAAACCAGCAGTGACAGCTGATTTTGAGAATCCTGCGGGAAATGTGAGCGGGAAACGTTACTAAACAGACATTAACCTGCCTTCAACTAGGTCGCGCAAGTCTCTGTGAATATAGACCGCAAGGTATAGTCCCATCATCCTCTCTTTCACCAGAGGTACATAGGGCCCCATTTCCGACTCTTTCACGGTCACACGCCGATGCAGCGAGTGACGCTTTGGCGAAGCTGAAATATCTTTGAGTGCATGGTCTCCCTGTACCTGAGGATTTGCTTGCGTTCGATGACACAACCAGTGTTCGAGCGTAGATGTCCAACCAGGGTGGTTCAAGTTCACCACGACCTCGTCTAGAAGATCGTCGGAGCTTTTCCACCCACGGCCAACCTCATCCCGCTCCTTGTCCTTGCGCTTGAGGCTTTGTAAATGGTGGAGGAGTCCCTCGTGGTCCTCACTCTTATCTTTCTCTTTCTCTTTATCGGGTACTCCAAGTTTGATGCCAGCACCGAGACCCATGGGTATACCTGCGGAGTTGTCCATGACCATGCACAAAGCACAGTCCAAGATCCTTACCAGACGAGCTTGGGCACTCTTGCCCTGCACTTCACAAAAGGTCAGCTTGGTTGAGATACAAAGGAACTGAAACCACCACCCACACCACAACGAGATGATATGGATGCAGGGGCTCTGTAGACAGCGCAGGGAAGGTCGGTACGTCATCTGGGGAAGGCCAGTGGTTCCCGTGTGGGGGTACAGCACCCAGCAACTCTTCCAAGTCGCCCTATGCACCAATGTAGCTAAATTTGAGACTACAGTTTCAGACACACCTTTGGCAACGAGTCATGCATATTCCATGTCAATATCCTGATCTTCAGAAACTTTGGGTGCTTCCGCGAAGACTGGAGTTTGGCGGATGGAAATGCAAGGTCATTCTGAGGGAAGGATGGTAAAGCCGTTGCTCCAGGAGACGCGGGGAACAGAGACTGTAATCTCGCGAAGACAGTTTGTTGACCTGGGCGAGATGTATAATTCACTGTCAGATCAGCACCAGAGGTGACGAATGAGTCGGTTGAAACTACCTTGACGCGCTGAACGAGGTTGTTGCGGGATGGTTCGAGGCTGCTGGGGGACGTTTGTGAGCATTGTATGCCCAAAAATCGGGCCTTATGGCCTGTTATTAAGGCTCGCTAGGCAGTGTTCCAGAAGGAAAGGAAGAGAACATGAGCGGTGATTGCAGTCAGTGTTAATAATGAACCTGTTCGATGCAGTACTGATTATGTAACCAGCTCCCTAATAACTTCGTGTTTAGAAATAGTACAGTCGATCATCGATCAAGAACAAAATGGTCGGCATTGGGTTGCATTGGTATCTGCCCATCGTGGACGCCCCAATCAGTCGTTCACGTTCACCGCCCAAAGGTACCCGATGTTCATACGGCGTATGTATCATGGTCAACGTGTCTTCCACCCTTGACCCAACCTGACACGAAACGCTCATAAACACTCAGTTGCAGCAGCAACTCTTATTGCCGTCTAGCAGTGTACAGCCTGCTTTCCTGTGGCGTGGTCCGGTAACCTATTCGTTTACTTCTTCGGGGCAATGCACAAATCTATCTGGCAGGATCACGCTGATCTTACCATCCGCAACCGCTAAGAGGTGAGTTCTTCCCGAGCGGGAGAAGCTTACCGACTTCCTTGATCGTGTGCATATCAAGAATTGGTTGTTCCGCCAATTGATAAGGGATATGCCTATTATTGAGGGTTTCGGACCGATGTCATATTAATACTTAACCAGGTGTTGGTGGACCCTGAAGAAAACTGGAGCAGGGGAATGATATGGTGATCGACACAAGGCGCTGCTCGATTTCCAAGGAATCGTACAAAAGAAATTTTTGCCATCGAGAATATGTGCATTGTGGCTTCAAACTTTAGAAACAGAGGTCCGCGAGTTTGTCTCGGGCTGTACCCATGGCGAGGGCTGGGCGACATTGATGTGGGCGAAAAGAGCGTGGCATCTCCATGACGGAGCGTCGTGTTCTTGAGTATCAGTGTCACCCCACCGTTTCTCAGGCAGTAGACAGAACAATGAAGAACGCACGTTAGCTGGCTGGCCGAAATAAATTACAGAGAGTCCAGAAGTGACGCCCCACTAACCACCACCTCCTCCACACTGGAGACACACTGCCATCCCCTATACCAAAAGTAGCCCGACATCATCCTGCTACCTTCTCGAATCCTTCTTGAAGTATTCGCTGTTTATCGCAGTTGCCTGTGCCATGTCAAATACAGTCTCTCCCACACCAAGAAAACGTTCGGCCAGGGAGCGGATGGTTGGGTCTGAAATCCTGTTCGTCTCGATGCTAGAGTCAAGTGGGTCAACTTCAGAGAATGAAAAGATTGCATTGGACACTCACGTGAACCCACTTGAACGTCGAATCCCCGCAATAACCGTCGACACTAAGATGGCGTCTGCAGCATAGTGGACAAACCGACCAAGAACCATGTTTTGATGGAGGAAGGTTGTGATTAACGAGGATGTTTGAGACTAGTCTAGACGATTGCTAGACGCTGCCAACAGTGTGTGTTAGAGAGACGGTGTCCGACGGCTACCGAGTGTGTCGCTGGCTGAAGCTGACAGGAAAGGAAAGTCTCCTATCTCCGAAAAGGCTATCCGCCAGTCCGTCCGGAACTCAAAACTTCTTCGTGCAAATGCGCACAGAGACGGTACTACGGGGCCAACAGGTGGTGCTGGTCCCATCAACTCCAGATCATGTCGAAGTACACAACATATTGTCATGCTGGCCACACACTCAATCAATCGCACCAGAGGTATTATCGTTGGATGACCGATCCAAGGCTGCTCAAGGATACGGGCACCGATCCCCTCACCCTGGAAGAAGTTTACGAAATGGAGAGTACGTTGATCACAACACCGAATCGCTTGAACGAAAAGCTAAGCTTACGCAGAGCACTGGCGAGAAGATCATGATAGTAAGCGGTGCCACTTGGAGCTCTGTTCGGTCAGATATTCATATCATGTATAGAGCTAACGTTTATCATCCTCGCGGGAGAGGGCGACATTGCATCCCTTCCAATGGTTGGCGATGTGAACGTTTTTCTCAAAGGCGATCCCAACGACGAAGACTTTGAGGCAGAGGTCGGTGTGATGATCGCAGGTATGTAATTGTAGAATCTTTGAGATCGTGTACATGGATCACTTCGCCTGCAGAGGAAAGTTATCGGGGCAGGGGCCTCGCGCTCGAGGCGCTGAGGCTTATGCTGTCATATGTGACAGGGTCACCTGCGTTCTTAGCGAGCCTACCGCTATCGCTGGTGTATAACCCCCCTTTCCCCTTTCCAATCCGATCAGAAAGCCTGGTGGTACGTATAGGCCAGGAAAATGGGGCCAGCATCAGGTTGTTTGATCGGCTTGGCTTCGTGGAAACCAAGGGGCCCAATGCGTTCGGTGAGAAAGAGATGCGAATAAAGAGGGATGCCTGTGGGTCCATTTTCTCACCCTCCTAAGGGTATATTTAGATTCCATTGTCCGAGTCATATGATCAGTTCCCCCGAAAACGTATAAAAGGGCGCCCAGAATATTCCCAAAGGTTCGCGCGGCTTGATCACTTACAACCATATCAACCATCTTTGGGTTGCACTTGACGTTGCGTACCAGATTGCCCAAGGAATCAACCAAGTGAAATAGCGAACACAATCATTCAAGAGTCCATTTCTCAAAGAGAAACAAGAAACTGAGGGTCCAAATTGGTCCACGTTGGTCCAAGCAAGCCTGAACAGAGTGACCGTGACTGTTTGCGTGTGCTTGTCTCGCTTACTCATACACGCGACACTGCCTTCATTTAAATAGCACGTCCTTTCAATTAACGCGTCTCCATTGACACCAACCATGGCACAGTAAGTACTTCAATATCAATAATGTATTCTCGGTCATCTCATTATGTTCAGAGACTCAAGGGTATACGGACATATTCCCGGCGTCGCTGTTGGCACCACTTTCAAAAATAGGTGAGCGTTCATCCATTAGTGCCACTTGGTTTCTGATTCACCGTCCAATCTACAGGGATGAACTAATGAAAGCTGGTGTGCATGCTCAGAGCCAAGCAGGAATCCACGGAGATCCCAAGGACGGCGGAGGTGCATTTTCGATTTGTATTTCGGAAGGATACGAGGACAACGAAGATCTGGGAGATAAGATGTACGTAAATTTACCTCCACCCAGAGTCACGCGTCCTCATGGCTGTTGGTAGCATTTACGTCGGCGCAGGTATGTTGTATGCAATGACTTAACACGTCGTTAAATGACAGAATATTAGGAGGACAGGATGCGAACGGGGTATGTCCGTTCTTTGTAGACACGCTTCGCTCCACTCACGTCCTCCTAGCAGCAAACTGAAAACCAATCGATGAATGATCCTCGAAATGGAAACTTATCTCTATTCGTGAGTTCCCCAACAAATTGTTACTGCCGTGCCTCACATCACTTCAGATATCCTCCCAGACAAAGAGACCAGTACGAGTGATCCGAGGCAGAAATAAATCTAGTTTTTACGCGCCGTCCAGGGGGTGAGGCATGCGTCAATGTTGATGGTTGCGCGAAGACTCACGTTTGTTGGCAGGTACAGATATGATGGACTCTACGTCGTGGATTCAGTGAGTGTCATTCTTGCCTCATGGTGGCACATTCTCATTCTTGTCCAGGCCACAGAGAAACTAGGGAAGAAAGGTTACACAATGAGTTTCTTCGAACTTAGGGTAAGGCATCACAACAAGCCAAGTTACCCTCGCTAAATTCCAGACCATTAGAGAATCAAGGAAGCGGGTGATGGCCCTGTGCCCAACCGCCGCCGCCTCAATCTCAAGAAATTGGCTAGCATTCGCAGGAGCGCAGGCAAAAAATGAAGTTCGCCTTCTCGCCCCGTTGCCTCTGTCTCATTGCTTTTTTGTTCTGATCATGCTATCGATATACCGTATCACGTTGTGTACTTCACCTTTCTCCCTTTTGTTAAAGCATTCCAATGGCTGGATCCACGTTATATGGACCCGGGTATATGTCAACCAGTGTTCCAATGTAGAGTAATATGAGATGTTCTTAGGAGTGGAAACATACATGATCTCCAAAACCTAAGGATGATATGTTGCGAGAAGTTTGACTGGCAGGGTAAAGTAAAATCTCGAGCGAGAAAGGCCCAAAACAAATAACATAAGGGAAGTCTGAAAACCGCAGCAGACATCATCGCGGAACTAAACGACCGTAGTTGTGAAAGACTGGACTGATGGAGCGTCCTGTGAGGCAGTCGGTGAGGCTCATCAGATGCGTAATAGAAATCGATAACAAGACTGACCACCGACGTTATGCACATGGACAGACAAATTTGTGCGTATCTGGATCATCTACAAGGATAGAAAATCGGCAGAGTACATGTTCAGTACTCGTCAAGAATTTCCCCGTCTTCGTCAGGAATGCTGACCATACTCTGCGGACGGGGCTTCAAAGGTGAAGTGCCTTCAAGGAGGTTGACGATATCTTCGATGTCATCTCCGGGAGCAGTGAGTTCAACTTTGAGACTGTCCCCGTTGCTGATTACTTCACCAGCATGTAATTCAGCGGGGTCAGGAACGGAGTCCTCATGAACCTCCAAATGAGCGAGTTCATCTTCATGTACAGCCTCCTCTGGAAGAGTCTGGGCAACATGTTCATGACTGGGAACCTCGTCTTCGACAGCATGTTCACCTGCCTGCTGCTCAAGATGAACCTCGGGATCAGGGTGTACCTCCCTCTCTGCTGCAGGATCGTGCGTCGTATCACTGACGACTTCTAAGTGGCCGTGCATAACTTCTGGTGATCCAACGTCCGAAAACGCGGCTGTCCCTGAGTCATGCCCATTCTCTACATGATCAGCCACGAGGGGGTCCGAGTCGCGGGGAGGCTCAGAGGAAACAGAAGCAGGACCAGACTTGATTCCCCCCTTCGTATCGGCCTCCTTTGATTTCAGGGGTGTACGCCCAACCTTCAGCTTCGACGGCCCTCGAGGAGTCGAACCATGAGCGCCAGCTGAAGTAGATTTTGCAACTCTCGGAGGGCTTGAAATAGCGGGAGCTGGCGTGCGCGCCTTGGACAACGATGCAGCTGTAGGCTTGCTAAGTCTCTCTGCCGCGTCACTACTCAGGGTCACTTTCTTAACGGGGGGCGGGGGTGGTGGTGGGGCATTACGAGACCGCGCAAGGGACGCAGCAGTAGGTGCGAAGAGACCGGAAGATGGTGTCTTCGGTCTTGCCACATGCTGGTTTTGTGCGGCCGATGACTTGGGACGCGAGGGGGTCGATGGTGCGGTTCTGGGAACCGGACGTGCTTGGCGTGTTGTGGAAGGATTCGATACAACCGACTGGCCAGTATGTTGGGATCTAAGAGGTTGCGAAACAGATGACTGGAGAGAAGTCTTCGGAGAAGAGCTGACCAAAGACTTGGCAGATGAGCTGTTGCCGACAGAAGAGCGGGTTTTTTTGGGAGACGCTACTGCCCGCCGCGTTCCCGTCGTAGGTGTTGACTTGCCAGTAGCAACAGCTTTTCCCTTGGATGGAGGGGGCTTTACTGGCTCTGGTGATGCAGGAGTCGGAGTGGTGGGGATGTCCACTGGTGGAGCGGGGTCGGGGATGGGCAGAGGGCTCACGACAGGAGACTTGGACATGCTGGAAGAGGGTGAACTGGAGAGTGTGGGTGCGGCTGGTTTAATATCAGCAGATGCCACGGGTTTGGGTGGCCATTCCCTCTTCTCCTTGACTTCTTCTTTCGCAGCATCACCGGCTATTTGCGACGAGACGCTAGAGCTCCTTGGGACCACGGGGTGAGCGGGCGAAGTTTGTCGTTTACCCTGCTGCTCAAAGCGGCCGATGAGATTGGCGACGCTTTGGCGTGGTTTCTCGTCGGGCAAAGGCCTGTGAGAGCAGGATGAAACATGGTTAGTGCAAGATCAGCAAGGATACAGGAACGAGGAACGAGGACTGACATCTCGCACTCTCCTGGAGTTCAAGGGGGAAAAGAAAGAAGGAAATACAAACTTGTGTATCTGTGGAAGTAAGTAAGTAAAGAAATGTGGTCAGGACGATGGTTGCGGTTGCTTGACAAGTCTGACCAGACAGTCTCGCACCGCGTCCGCTTTTGGTGGCAGTATCAATTGATTCAAAACACCGGTCATTGTCAACTCGACCCTGGCAGTGCTCTCAATACATGTACATCAAGAAAGCCAGTTCTCCAACGTTTCCTTCAGTGCAGCACTCGATGTCTCAGTGTGCCAGAAATGACCCGCGCCCGTCACGGTCACTATCCTCAGCTGCGCTCGCACACCCTCGGTCGTCTCGAGTGACTCGGTCCAGGTATCATACTGGGAGTGGCTCGTAAACTCGTCCCGGTCTCCGTGAACAACGAGCAACCGAGCGCGGACATCACGCAGCAGGGAAGTCAGTACTGAGGAGTACATTTTCGTATGAAACATGGTCAAGAGTCCCCTGGGTCCGAGAGGATACGAAAGCAGCACATAGAAGGTCTTGATGTGCGAGGGTAGCACGGGGTGCAGCGTCACTATCAGCGAACCATGAGAGTATCCCTATTGCTTCAGTTCGACGCGCGTTGCATGCAGACATTGTCGAGGACGGCGCACGATAAATGTTACAGAGTTGACCTGCGGATGTCCCTCCAAGAAATGTTGAACCAACGCTTCCAAATCGCTACCTTCTGTCTTTCCGGTGAAGGAGGGCCACCCAGTTGACTTTCCGACGCCCCGAGAGTTGTAGTACACCACATAAAAATCATTGCCTTGCAAATACTTGACGATGGTCTGAACAGTCCTGCGCCAGTCAAGTTGGGCAGCAATCCAGCAAACAGCACGTTGTACTCACGAGTCATACATACATCCGCCAATTCGTGACCATGGATGGAGGCAGAACACAACTCGGGTGCATCGGTGTTCCTGCTCGGGCCGTGAGGTGGCCACTTCGAGCGCAACACCTGTCTTGAGCGGGGTAATTTCGTGGAATATGGCCATTACTGGACGGAACCACAGCGAGTCACGTTCCACAGCTCATGCACTGCGGTTACAACCAAGCATTGAATACCGACTTCCTTTTCAAGGTGCACAACAGTTCGGAATACCTAAGGCAGTAGGCGACACCAACTATTCTACCTGCACGGTCTAATCAATAATCCTTCCAGTCACAGTAAATGGCAGAGACTCTCTTGTCGCTCTTACTCGTCAACTCGTCCGCTAAAGGACCCAGTCTAGTCTTCAGATGGCCGCCAATACCCGAGTCGCCATCTAGGCTCATACGTCCGTTGCCTCACATTTGTGGTTCAGAGCTCGACAACCCGTGGAGGACAGCCCATCACAATGCCGCCTCCGCCAGTACTGCCGATGCATTCGAAGAAAGTGGTCGCTCCCACCGCGAGCCTCCACAGGACACGGACGACTATGTATGGCGGATGCCGTCCGGAGTACGTGACCGAACAAGGTCTTTTTCCAGAAACACACAACTCCCTTCTTCCGGCCGCAATTCTCCCTCCAAAGGGGATCCAATGGATGACGATTATGAAGAAGGCGCCGTAGCTGATGAATACCACAGCATCTTCGGTTATCCAGCGCAGTTTTTGTCCAAAATGCTGTGTCCGCAGAAGGCCCTTTGCCATCAGAAGTTTGAGCTCGTCATCGATGACCTAGCATTTATCGGTCACCCAGTCTCAGCAGAGGACGACGGGACTTGGCGTTTTAAATCAGAAAAGAGCAAGTCCAATTCCAATTCCAGAGGAAGGGGTTCACGGGGTCGTGATGCGGACGACAACAAATCCGAGAGGTCCGTCAACGGGGAACTACGCCCTGTGCCTCAGACCCATAATTCGTGGTTGCACATGTTCCATTTCGTTCTGGTTTTGGATTTGCCTGATCCTTCATCGTCGGCCACCGGAAATATTGCCAAGTACTTCCAGGCGATCTATGAACAAATTGCGTTCACGGTCACGGCAGTACTGTTCCAAGAACAAGTACTTTCCAACTTCGTGGAAGCAGAGTGTGACATCCTAAGCGTTTTGGAGGCGGATTACATCGCCAAAGGTATCGAACTTGTGAGATCCCACTCAAAATCAGCTGACAGCGTTAGGCGAGGTTTTCTCAAGATACGTTTCGCATGCCCTCCAAGTTTCTTCTATTGCAGCGGCCATGAAAACGCTCTTCGAATCTATCAAATCGTCCACAATGGCATGCATCACACTCAATAACCTTCCGTTGGAGCTGCAACTTCCTCCTTATTTAGACCACCTTCTACATAACGAAGAAGAGTACGAACTCGACTTTGTAGACCACCAGGAAGACGAGGACGAAGCAATAATGTGGGGCCGCGATCTTAGTTTGGGGTGGCGTCTACCTGCGCTAGCTCCATGGAAGAGCCTGCTTCTTCTCGACGCCGACGATGCTCTCGATCCCTACACAAATCTCAGGGGTCCACACGTGAGACCCGACGAGAGGGACTATGCAGACCGTCTAATAAAATTTCTGGAAACTGCCTCCGTCACTCTTTCGTATGTTCGCCTTCTCTGACTTATACCACTTGTGTCAACGTCTGCATTTACAGGCTTGCAGACATGGCGAGTCTGTTGGACTGGGACCTAGAATCTGAAGTATTTCCAACAGTCCGCTGGCTTGTCCATCACAGAAGAGCAAAGCTTGTGGACGTCGTTCACAGCGGGTTAAAGACCATCTTTACCCTCTCTCCCAAGTTTGATACTGCGTGCGTAAATACCCTTTCTTAAAAAGGAGACTATCTTAATCCACTCTCTCAAGCTTATCTCAATTATCCACCAAATTTAAAGACATGTTTCCTCAACCTATCGTTCCGCCTCTTCCATCTCTCCTCGCGACCATCTCGGCGGCTAGTTCCAAACAAACCGATAACCATCTATTTGCTGCCGTCGTCCGTTCCAAAGAACACATTCCTCTGTATCACGACGTTGTACTCTGGATGCTGAAGCACGACCTCTTATATAATCTCCATCTCCACGTACGGATTGTCGCGACATCGGAGCTCAAAGTTCGTGTCCGTGAGGCTCATGAGGAGAAACTAGAGCGATTGGGTGTTCGACAAGTTCGCGGACGCCGGCCAAGTGAACTTCGTGAGCCCGAATCGCTCATGGACAGGAGACCCGGGAATCCTAGCATTGCATGGTTGTCATTGTCACCGAAGAGCGCGCGACGCCACACCAGGCGCATGCCTTCCGTCGAGTCAGAATTGGGCAATTCGGCCGCCGGATCGTATCTGGATAAGGAAAAGGACGAGGAAGATGTCACCGAGGAATCCGACGAGGACAATGTTGGATGGGGAACTGTTGAAGACACTGTGTCTCCATCTATGATAAGTGATCCGGGGACTGCATCTCCGCTAGAACGGAGGTGGCTTGCCGCGATGTCGGAGGGCAAGGATGAACACATTGCAAAGCGATTCGAGTTGTAAGCATCCGTCTCGAACGGTCGGACGACAGTCTTCCTCTTCCTGACATATCTCGCAGAATCAACCAGTACTTTGACGGGAAGCGGACTGACGATGAGATTCTCTACCGGGCGGAGATATCAAGGAAGCAACTTCGCGAAGTATTGCATCATTACGAGGAATATGTGCGGCTTCCCCCATTGTTTAACGTCTATTTGGCCTAACTCTTGCACAGTTGCAAACATTCTTACATCCAGCATAATCCTTAAATTACACGTTTGTTATGCGCGGTTTCTAATTGTTTTGCATAATCCCTGTGAACCCAGCCGAGAATGCGTTCCGCCTTGCTGCAGTCGAAGAAGCCACTCCCTCCATCCTTTACCCATCCTTCCTTCACTGGAACATCCGGAAAGTACTGTTGCTTTAGTTCCAACCAGTCTTCGTTAGCTGCGACCTGAGGTGCAACAATGAAGAACTCCTCATGCCCTTTCCACTCGTCATTCTCCACTGTCACAGCCCTCACAGATGCCTCTGCAGCCGAGTCTTCTTGAACGTAACCCCAGAGCTCACCCTTGGAACCCTGGTGGCTCTCCTTACAGGCTCCAGTCCTTGTTGGGACTGACCAATGGAATCGAAGGCTAGCCACTCGCATGTTCGGGTACCTTCGAACAATCGTATCGGCTTGCATCTCGGCGACCCTGCAAGGTGTACACATCTTAATGGGATCGACCACTTTCAAAAAAAGGGTGTTCACAATTTCGAAAGCCCGTACGGCTCGTCCGGGAGCGTCGGATGAAGCTCGTCTATCGGGAAGTAATCGAACTGGGGCTGAACACTGAAGCCGGCACGGAGGACGTTTACAGACGACGCTTGCGCCACGCGCTCTATCCCGAGCTGTGAACGTGATCCAGCTTGCCATACTCGGGCATCGGGTACAGGGCGACTTACTTCTGCAGCGGCGCGCAACACGTTCCAGCTGATCACCACATTGCTGCGGAACAGATCGATGTTCATCCCAGAAGCAAGCGCGTCGGGGTGACGCCTCACCGGTTGTGTGTGTTGACTTTATAGTCCATCGGTTTACTGATGGCAGCGAGCTGCACGATGGCGTCGCATCCTTCGAATGCCCTGAGAGCCTCTTCGAAGTTGGTCAGGTCTGCGGGGACGAAGACAAAGTGTGGGTCATGGCGGAACTCGGTGTCTTCTTTGGGGACGTTGTCGACTCCGACGACGATATGGCCGGTCTGGAGGGCCCTCAAGACGACGGGTTGGCCAACGACGCCGTTGCATCCAGTTACTGCGATCTTCATTGGCACGTATCTGGGAAAGATCGAGAGGATCCCGTGGATTGCCACGTCCTTGACAGCGCTTTGATTATCGATGGAGCGGCCCATTTTAATAAGCTCAAACGAGGCCGTCGCATCTTGTCACACTACGTATCTGGAAAACATCGAGATTCGAGAGGATCTGATGGATTGTCACGGCGTCTTGCTTATCGATGGGGCGGCCGATTTTCACAGCTCGTAGGCGGATCTCAAAGTCCCCCGACTTTTGATTCCGAGAACGTGAACAAATGCACGTTCTAACAATAAGAAAGCAAAGCGCCGTAAAAAGACGTGCTTAATTTCGCAGATGGTCGCGCGGTCGCGGGATAGTTGTCGGAAGAACTGTGTATGCAGTCCGCTTCACTGTCCCCTATCGACCTGGTGGGTTCGAAGGAGCTCAATGATTATCACTCCTGTGATTGATCGACCATGCACCATTCGCAGCCCCCCACAGACCTATCTTCGCGTATCTTCGAGTATGCATTACAGAGCTATCAGAGTACATGTTACAGACACAATTCATTCTGGACGACATTCTTTCTCACTGCATGCTATTATCACAGTTACAACTTGGAGCCAGAGATGGCATCATTGTATCGCGTTTCACCCTCTTCCCAGTTGATGACATTCCAGATCTTATCGAGGTACTGATAACATAGGGGGAGCAAGTCAGTCTGGCGTCTCGCCTACGCATATATTCACTCACTGCAGCCCTGGCGTTAAAGTACTGCAAGTAATAAGCATGCTCCCAGACATCGATGCCGATGATGGGTACATGAGTGAGAAGAGGGTCCTGATTGGGGGTGGTGACGACCTCGAGGACCTTCGTCTTGGGGTTCCATCCCTACCAAAAATGTGAGAAGAAAAGGGACAACATCGTTGCGGGGAACATACAAGCCAGCCCCAGCCAGAGCCTTGAATGGCCACGGTGGTGGAATTGAACTCCTTGATAAAGCCTTCGAGAGAGCCAAAGTCGTGCTTGATGGCATTTTTTAAGGGGCCATCCTTGAGAACACCGCCGTTGCCCTTGGCGTGCTTGCCGTCTGGGGCAGGTGCGAGGTTCTTCCAGAAGAGGGAGTGGTTGATGTGACCACCACCGTTGAAACGAAGGGCAGACTGAAGGGCGATGCGCTCTTTAGGGGTAGTGGCCCTGGCGTAGTTGTTCTCTGCAGCGTTGAGGGCATCGACATATGTTTTGTGGTGCTTGTCGTGGTGCAGTTTCATGATCTCTGCGATGATGTATGGTTCGAGCGCATCGTTGCTGTAAGGGAGGTCGGGGAGGGTGTGTGTGCCAGACATGATGTTGGTCGTGGTGCAAGGGGCGGTTGTCATGTCAACTCTGACTGGGCGTTGTCTTGCACAGCATGACATGTCGAGGGGATTCAACTCCCCTTTTCATCGCATCCCGTACATACGGCCGGTCGGGGGCCCAGCTAGACGGATAGCCCATCCCATATCCCATACACTTTCCTCGCAGGTCAGGCGACGGTCTCCAATAAGCAGGGGGCGGTCTCTCTCTAACACGTTTCTTGCCTGGCGTTTCTTTCTGGTCGGTGACGGACATCACAGGCAGGACAGCGCAAGACAGCCGGGGCTCGTGTGGTGACGCCGTGGGACTTTCACTTGCCAGCGGACCACGAGTTTTGACTTGCCTGGCGATCTTCCCCGCGCGAGTCTCTTCAGTGACTAGCATAGGAGGTAGAGGTCGACCAAGGGGCGCGTCGGTGAGTGGTACCTTGGCTCCAGCGGGCTGCAGACAGGACGGCTCAGCAGTGAGTCCAAACACGGCTATCATGTGAACGAGTACAACCTTGGGATCGACATGCCTTGTCGAAACAGCAGCTTCGATTAGACTGTCAAATTCCACTGCCACAGACAGCGAACGTATCTCGCGTGTTTTAGCTTGTGTCTCGTTATCCTCGCAGCCGGGCTCGGTTGAGCTGGTGAGATAAGATGATGAGACAGGTCATGCACTCAGGAACAGCAAATGCATACAGGTGTGGTGCCGTGGGCTTTGGGTCTAGGGAGATGTGTTGCGGATATTTCGTGCCGGATACGAGACGGAACGCTACTGGATGCTTGAGAATGAACGTTGCTCGGTGCAAACGGTCCTTACCGAGTTGATCATCCTCATTTTTGAGACTTTCTACTGCTTTCCGACGCTTTTTAGCCCTTGATAGACTCTTTGCAAGGGCATCTGCCCAGGTGTCTCGAAGCAAGGTGTCCAAATCGCGTTTGAGGGAGTGACTATCCTCGTCATGAACAACAGAAGGTAGCCCAGCCCGTTCAGCAATTTCTGAGCGTGTGGTTATTTCAACATCCTGCGATAGCGAATGTGGATTGGCGCATTTGGGCAGCATGTTGTTGCAGTAGAAGGTGTTGTGCTCTGTTAGTTATCCAAGGCCTGGAATCACATCCTACGCTCGAAACAAGATGAGCGACGAGGACCACCTGTACGGCTTCTCTACCGATGACGACGACTCTTCCGACGAGGAGCTTATTGTAGAGGATGGGATCGACGTCGGAAAACTGCCTACGGTAGCCAAGGACGACGCAACAGTGCAGAAAAAGCTGGAGCGCGCCCAGCGGCAACAAGTGCGCACGTCCGCCCATCTCACCCCTCGCATACGCTCATCACACCACAGAAACACGACAAGGGCGTCGTCTCGATCGGTCGTTTACCGCACGGCTTTTACGAGGATCAACTCAAAGCCTATTTCTCGCAATTCGGCGAGGTCTTGCGTCTACGCCTGTCCCGGAACAAAAAGGTCGGTATCTCTATTCCGTTGCTGTTCGTCCCTTTGCTAAACACCGACCTTAGACCGGAAAGTCGAAACATTATGCATTCCTCGAGTTTGACTCGTCCTCCGTCGCAGAGATCGTTGCGGAGACGATGGACAACTATTTGCTCATGGGACATATCATCAAATGCAAGGTGATACCCAAGGATGAGGTTCATCCACAGTTGTGGGTGGGTGCAAATCGAAAATGGAGACCGGTCCCCCGAGATCGAATAGCCCGGGTGCAACACAACAAGGTGAACACCAACATATATACAAACGTATCGAGCTGACTTTTATGGTACCAAGCCTCGAACGGAGGAGAGCATCCAGAGAGCAGAAAAACGGCTGATGAAACGTCAGGAGGAACGCAAACGCAAATTGGTAGAGGTTGGCATAAAGTACGATTTTGATGCTGTCGCTTACGTGAGTGCATTTCTGCTTGCTTTGCCTCCAACGACAGCTGATCAATGAGCGCCAGAAAAAGAAACCAAAGTCTTCGTAGGCACAAAGGTATCAATACCAATGTACTTATGAGTCCGATCACTCTATTCGACTTCCCGTACTCGAATACGAGGGCGTCGCTGCCGATCCTGTCTGATTCACGCAAAGGTCCTAAGTTCAAGATGTCTGCTAAATGGTTTCACCATTTTGATCACGGTGGTCGCGCATCTGGCCGAACGACAAGTTACGCTTGCTAGTCAAATTCTTATCATATGCAGGGCACACTAACTCCTGGTATGTCAGATGTATGTACATGCGTGAACCGAAAACTAAGTAGGGTCTGCGAATAGCATTGTGTATTACAACAAGAGTATAAGAACAGTTTTCGGGCACAATTACCAAGAGGAATTCGACACATTCAACATATGGCAGGGCTTTCCGTCTAAGTAGCACCAGATATATATGCTTCCTGGTCCTCGTTGGAGAGATCTTCGAGGCTCCTCTGCTTGGTCTCGGGAATAAGTAGCGTGGAGAAGATTCCTGTCAGCATAAAGAAGGCGAAGATTTCCATGCTATACGGAGGCAATCGGTTAGATGGCTATCGGTCCTAAACACAGATATGATCCTCACATGTGCTTAACGAATTTGTTCTTGCCGCCGATATTGACCAACTGGCCGAAACCTAGTTGCGCAACCACAGCACCGAGCTTGCCACTTGCTGCGGAAATACCGTGTGCGGTCGAACGGTAGCGGGTGGGGAAGGCCTCTCCGGGCACAACGAAAGTCGTTGTGTTAGGACCGAAGTTCTGGAAGAAGTTGGTAAGGCAGTAGAGGAAAACGAAAGCATTTGTGCCAGCTGTCGAGGCAGTAAGCCGGTCATAAGCGAAGCCTTTGGGGATGAATGAGTGCTGATCGGTGGAAATCAGAACAACGACATACCCATGACGACGAAGAGGACGGTAAGGATGCAGAAACCCATGAGTTGGATGGGCTTGCGACCCCAGGAATCGATGAAGAGGAAGGAAACCCAATATCCAGGAATAAGGCCGGCAACGGAGAGAATAAGGTTTCCAACACAAATGTTGTGGAGAGTTTCGTAGACATTGAGAGGGGTGTGTGCGGTGGCAGTACTACTACCGAAGTTAATGGCAGTCAAGATGACAGAGCTGTTGAGACCGAGACCATAAAAGGCGATCTAGAGACATGTTAGGACGGATAGACTGCAAGTAGATTCGACTAACATCGAGTGCGAACCAAGAGTAGGCCGTGCCGAGGAGAACCTTGCCGTTTTTCCACTTGGAAAAGTAAGCAACAAAGTCAGCACGGCTTGCGCGAGGTGCCTTGACGCGCTGGGTAACAACTGCATCGTCATCCTCAACGTACTTGCTGGCGGTGAGGACGTTCTCGATGTCTTGTGCGGCCTGGTCAACATTGCGCTCGATATCCATAGTGAAACGGGGGGTCTCGGGAATGGTGAGACGGAAGTAAAGGGCGATGACACCGGGAACGCATCCAAGACCAATGAGGATACGCCAAGCGTGGTCGATGGGGACCTGACAAGGGTAGGCAGACTCAAGGATGGAATCCTTGTATGCGGCAACGACGATGATACCGATGAGAGAGGAAGCTGGTGAAGTAGCCGTAAGAGCGAGCTCGTATCCAAACCACAAACATACTGAATTGTCCCCATCCTTGGAAGGCGAATACGGCAGTCATAAGACGACCACGAATGCGAGTGGCGGCGAACTCGGATGAAATGATGGCACTTAATGGGTAATCACCGCCAATTCCAACGCCCATCTGATAAGGTAGTGGTGAGAAAACGCGTGGATTGAACGTAGTAGAAGAACTGACGATGAACCGCCAGACGATGATAACACCGACGATACCGACAGCGGGTGCCTGACCGGAAAGAGCTTGACCGAAGGTGGCGATGATCATGATCATCAGCTCAATGCCATCTAGATAAGTAGAGTTTAGAATGATAGGGGGACGATCGAGTGTGGTTTACTTACACATGCGCTTACGACCGAGGACATCCGCAAGCCAACCAAAGACGAGCTGACCGAACAAGTTTCCAACGGGGGTAGCGGCCTTGATACCAGTGGACTGCCAAGTGGTGAGAGCAGCTAGACGGATCGAATGAGGGTAATGGATAGAGCCGCAGGACAACCGACATACCGTTTTTACCGTAGACATAGTTGAGCATGGAAGCAGCAATGCTGATGGCGAAGATGTCATAGCTAGGATACGGTCACATGATGATATCTTTGGAATGAGATATGCAACTCACGCATCGGTGAAGAAACCGACACCTGCTACCAAACAGACTTTAACGTGGAACCAACTATAAAGGAGTGAGGTGGAATGGAGAAATAAAGAGAAAGAGCATACGAGAAGGGGGCATTGTCAATCTCTGCAAGAGCAGCTCGACGACGCTCGTTGAGAACGGTGATGTTGGTCCGCGCCTGCTTCTCGGCGTAGGACTCGTGCTCGGAGTGTCGCTCAACTGCGTTGGACATTGTAGAGTGCCCTGGAATGGATGGCAGGGAAAAACGCGAGCGATATGTCTCATATCGGCGGCCACACGGTTTATAACCCAATCGCTGGAGTGTGTACCTGTGTGCGAACGTGCAAGGTACGTAGCTTACGTGAATTCCCAATGAATTCCCCACGCATTCTGCCAGTGATCCATTTTTGGGTGCGTCTCCAATGCCTGTCAGATCATGATGGTCTTGTTATTATAAGGTTCAGCACAACCCTGTCGACCTCATACTCTGTGGGATGAATCGCTTCCGCAGACTGACACGGCCATCACACTCGGCCAATCGAGGCTGATGGAATTAACAACAGGAAATAGGAATTCAGGATGCCTTCCATATCGGCGTTCGACTCTTCGCGGTAAACTTTTGAACCAAAATGACCATCTTTCGGCCACGAGTGCTAGTGATCTCGAACCAAATGTAGATAGATAATATCCGTGATCGCGCCACATGGGCTTCGTGATTTGTACCTCAGATCAGGGCCCGCGCTTTTTGCTCCGACCTCCATGACGACCGGAGCCTCTCAACGGCTGCGGGCTCTGGCCCTGTACAAAGAGCTTCATCGTCTCGGACGAGATTACGATTCTTCGTAAGTCAGGGGCCGTTCGTTCCCATGGCATGCCGATGGATATCTTTGCCCAGTTATGACTTCCATGGGAAGCTAAGAAAGCTCTATGAAAGTGAGTCCTTCTCCCACAGCCCTCGTTCTGCCCTTCCATCACATGGCCACCCCACTATGTTGACCTGATCGCCTTCCGCCCATACAGAGAATCGAAATCTGAAAGATGAGTCGGAGATACAGCGAGCACTCGCGTTTGGAGAATACATCAAGAACGGTATGTTGTGCCGGACCCTACAAAAGAGCAGCTTCCTGACCCTGACTTTCATCAGAAACCTTAGCCTTGTACTCGCTTCGCAAATATAGGCATTTGAGGCGGATGTACCCCCCTAGCTCAACATCCGATCCATAACCATTCCGGTGAGACGAATGTTTCCCATTAATTATTACTCTTGATCAGTCACTCCTCTTAAACCGTGTCGGCATCTAGGATAGCTACTGAATTCATCAGCGGTGAATGCTCTTGCTTTTTGCTTCGTACCATGGATCATGTATGGTGGCTCTAGCCAGGCCTAGTGCAGCCTAGTCCGTTAATTCTTTATGTGTCCCACAGTTACATCTGCTATTCCCACAGCTTGTCCCGCGTGATTTTAGCCATTGACCACTGGCAGCGACTCGGGGACAGATCGCCAAAAATGTATTAATACTTCCATCAGCTCGAAGCTACCCGCCAGTGAGCGCTAGTGAGCCGATGGGGAAGGAAAATCCGCTTAGATGAGGTCCTGTTCCGAAAAGTACATCAAGAACAAACGTGCGACTGGAGCGGCACGGGACGTGAATCAAGATACTTAGCTTCGCCCTGAACCCCTTTTAAGGGCATATGAAATGATCACTTGCCAGGCAAGTGGACGAAGTGTCAGTCGCCTGAATTTTGATGCGGCTCAAGTCCTCTTGGCAAGTGGACAGACTGTGGGACGAAAAGTTAGGAAATCAACAATATCGGCCGATACTTGTGCGTGGCGTTTGTGCAGGAAGTCTTCAAGTTGAGAACTTGACAGTCCTGAAGTAGCAAAGACTCGTCTCGTTCTACCAGCTCCCAACTCGGTGTGTGTGAGAGTATCCAACAAAATGCCAAGTTTCTCACCCTGGCAAGAAGAGTATGAAGTAATTGCATCCACGATTTGCAGGGAAACCTGAGGGTCATCCGGATGTGGAGCGTCGAGGACTAGTAGCATCCGCGATGCAATGAAGGGTTGGCTATAGGGTTGGCCAATCTTGTTTACTTTGTTCCTCTATTCGGCTTACTCAGGCGCACTGCCACTTGAGTCCCGCAGCCGCATCCGAATCTGATCACACCAGTCACCAGCTGGTAAAGTCGACGACCTCATCACTCATTGATTTTTAAAGAAAAAATCACGACACAGAATGCCGAAGGTGCGTATCAATCCAACTCTTTCAATACCATCCATCCTCTGGGGCTGATTTCCATCGTGTGCACAGAACAAGGGCAAGGTTCGTTCTTCTGCGATCTGCCTTTGCGCGCCCTCTCACTCACCTCGTCTCACAGGGTGGAAAGAACCGCAGACGTGGAAAAAACGAGAACGAAGACGACAAGCGTGAGCTTGTCTTTCGTGAGGATGGCCAAGAGTATGCCCAAGTAACGAAAATGCTCGGCAACGGGCGCCTGGAAGCCCAGTGCTTTGATGGTCAGAAGCGATTAGCCCACATCAGAGGGAAAATGCGAAAGAAGGCAAGCACTTGCACTCTGCTGATCTTTTGGGGTTATTTCAACGATCATCTTTTCAGGTCTGGATTAACCAGGGAGACATCGTGTTACTTTCGCTTCGTGATTTCCAGGACGACAAAGCAGATGTCATCGTCAAGTACACCGCTGACGAAGCCAGAAATTGCGAGTTACCATGTCATCATATCGTCAAGATCTGTTGCTGACTCGACCTCTACAGTGAAAGCCTACGGCGAGCTTCCAGAAAGCGCCAAAATCAACGAAACAGACACATTCCCCGAAGAGGACGGCGAATGTACATTTGAGTTCGGCGATGAAGGGGAGATCGATATCGATGATATTTAATCCTTGACATGTACCAAGGTTCATTGCTTTTGTAAGGAACACTCTCCAGATTCCATCCGAATCTTCTCATTTACCTCATAGGTATCACTTTTTTCATTCGACCATAATGTTCCATGCAATCTTGGTTTCCTCAGGCTACTCTGTTTTACTACAGACGATATGCATCCATAGATGTGACATTAGCACATTACTGCAGTGTATATTGGTGGATGGTCTTATTTTCATGTAGTTCGCTGTTGTTTCCTAGGATCACTACACGGCTCACCCTAGAACGAGCCACTCCAGTATATCATCTCATCAACAGTAACGTTTGCATGTCAGGTATACATCCCTTTTCTCTCGTGAGATACTCAACGATGTCCTGCGCTTTGCATTTTACGGCAGCTCTCAACATTTCCGGCGTAATCTCAACTCTGTCCTCCAATTTTCGTCGTTTCCCATCGGCCTTGCCTTTGGAGGACGACTTTCCTGTGTCCGTCCTTTCCACAAGCATTCTGACTAGGCCGAGGTCCTTGCGATGGATGGCGATGATAATGGGAAGATTGTTCTTCTGGGCTGGTGTCGCACCGTGATCCAACAAGAACCATACGAGGGGGACGAACCCGACTTGCACAGCCTTGGTTAAGGCATAGCCGTCGTGTGAATTGGCATTCGGAGGGCGCAGATGAGGACAAGCATATAGATATCGGAGGAAAGGCAATGGTGGGTCTCGGTCAGACCAGTCCGTCGACTTGCGGACGAGCGCGCGAAATAATCGCCTCGGCAGTTCTGGTGCCGATCGCGTTACTCCGGGATCCCTCCTCCGAAAATAAGCCTCGAGGACGTCCTTGAAGCATATCGGATAGCGCAGCATTTTGGTGAGGACAATGTCCTTGTGGATGTGGGGTGAATCGGTGCACGCGATAAGGTATTGGGCACGATAAGATGGAGGGGAGGATACGAAAATTCCGTAAAGCGCCTTGCATGTCTGCGGGAGCGTGTGGGATGTCGCATAGAGTTGTATCTCGTATAGTAGCTGATGTGAGGTCAGGGTTTTCTTGTTGAGGGATGATGATCAATCAATGAATCTTCGTACCTCGACGGGTAAGGTTACGAGGGTGTGCATTTCAGAGTCAGACAACGTTAGAGGTCCCCAGATACGGTACAAGCTTGCAGATGGCGGCAGTGCATGGATCTACAAAACTGCAGCTGAGTCAAGGACAAACCTTCGTGGCAGCATTGACAGAGTCCGTCACAGGCGGCCAGACAAATTGCCATATTTGGCTTCGCCACTGGTTACACTCATCGCATAATTAGATTCTACTGTTAAATAGTCATTCTTTCCTTGATCTTGACACGTCCGTGCCTTCGCGGGGTCTAGGCCTAATGTTGTCAAATTTGTTATTCACAGTATGTCGAGCTAAGTAGCATTAGGTATTCGATATTGCGAGTTGTTCGTAGAAATAAAATGATATAACTGATTAATTGTCGTGAAATGTAACTCAGGCTTTCGCGAAGTGATCTTCCTTGTGGTCAAGGTGCTCTTCGAGCACCTTCTTCGCATCAACTTCATCCCCAAAGATGGCTCCCATCTGCTCCAGGGATTTACCTTTTACCAGAGGTCAAAACGACACGTAACCAAGAAAGCTCTAGAGGGACTTGCCTTTTGTTTCGGGGAAGAAAAGTGCGATGGCAATAAAGTCCACTGCGTTCAGACAAACGAACAGCAGGTAAAATTTCCAACCAACGTTGGCCATCCCAATCGGCGACGTTTCGGAAATCAGTACGTTGAACAACCAGTTCGAGCACGTAGCGACGCTCGTCCCAATGGACCGCGTCCGGGTAGGAAACACCTGATAGACGTTGGTCAGTACATTTGCAGTGCAAGTCTGGAAATCAGTTCGACTGACTTCTGAGGCAAGTACCCAGCTGACGGGTCCAAAACTTAATGAGAAGACGACGCTCATCAAGAAAATCATTGCGATAGCAGCTTTTTGAGCAGCCAAGTTCAGGTTTTCACCCGGAGGGAATGATGCTACCAAAGCGGCCAAGATGCTGAACAAAGCCACAAAGGACGCGGCACCGAACATCAGGGGTTTCTTGCGGCCAATCCAATCCAGGATAAAGATAATGAAACTAGTTACGTTCGTTAGTGATAGTAACGAAACGTTGGGTTGATAATACACACAAGAGGTTCGCAATAGGGCCGATCGCTCCGTAAATCCCTTGAACAAGAAGAGATTGGCTTGCAGTCAAGCCCAATGCTTCGTACATCTGTGGCCCATAATAGTTGATGACTTGTCATGCATCAGGTATCCATAGAGATTGTTCCAGCCGAGAACTCACCGTTGATGCCAGTAAATTGCCCGAAAACCTGCACACCGACAGCGACCAGAGTCCTTCGTAGCATTGCCGGAGTAGCCCACAGATCGCTGATACTTCGACTTCGGACGAAGGCATCGGCCTTGATTTGATCATGCATCTCGGTGAACTCCAGATCCGCTGCGCTCTTGGCTTCTGGGGTATCAATACCATGAAGTTTGTAGACAACCTCACGAGCTTCGTCGTCTCGGTTCATTTCGAGTAACCAACGCTGTTAGCGAGTGAGCTTTTTTTGAAACAACTGAACGCAGCTTAGCTACACATACTGGGCTGTAGGGTAAGAACTGGATGCCTATCAAAAGCATACCTGCTGGGACCAACTATACGAAATGGTGAGTCTTGTACGCCTTAGATCATCACCAAGCACTTGCCTGAAGACCTAACGGAAGTCTCCAAGATACGTTAGTATTCAAGAAAGAACACCCATAGCCAACCTGGTCATTGTTAATCGGATACGAGGATCGTGGTGGTACACGCTCACCCAGTTTGCAACAATAAAGCCCACGCCGAGCATCTGCTGGTTCAGGCCAACCATGAAACCTCTAATCTTTGGTGGCGCAATCTCCGTCTGGATTCGATAATCAGGTCAGCATTGATCATTCAACACAATGAAGCTGAGTACCTACATTGTAGAGTGGTACTGTCATGGACAAAATGCTGATATACTATTCGCTTAGTGATGATATTTTCCGTGACAGGGAGCACCAACCCAATTGCAACACCGGCGACAATGCGACCGACGAGCATACACGCCATGTTCGGCGCTCCTGACTGCATAGCGCAACCACAGAGGGCCCAGATAGCCCCAAACTAGAAGAAGCCCATTGAGTAAAGTAATAAGTACATTTGCAGGAGAAACCCTACCTGGATACTCCGCTTGCGCCCCCATTTGTCGTTAGTCCTGTTCTTTTGAATACTCCGTTTGTTGTGGGAGAGAACTCGGCTTACCAAGCCGCGCCCAAAGCTCCAAGGAAGCATCCACCTGGAAGCACTCACGTCAATATCAAGGTCATGGACGGAAGGCCGGTCACTTGCCGTTGAATGTTGAAACCACTGCACCGATCATGGCATTACTCGGGTTGTGAAAAAAGGTCGTGAATTCATCGAGAGTTTTGACCGAGGATATGATACCGCTGCATCATGTCGTCAAACGTTACTCGGGGGGAATAGAACACCAAACTACCTGTCATAGCTGCAAAAAAAGAAGTAGCGTTCCTTTCAACCATGCAAGAAACGGGGCCTGAAACTGTTCGACCTACCCAAAGAGGAATGCGCCTTTAAACAAGTATAGATGAGCTGGTGTAAGCAAGGAAGGGGAGATTTGGCACACCTATGGCACTGAAGAGCGCTACGAAGATGTTGTAAAAGAGCCCCATGTACTTGAATGCTTGAAATGTTCGCGGGACTTGAGAAGGCACTCGAACGCACAATCGGTCGGCTTACAGACCTCGAAGTCGGTCTATCTTTATAGGTCTCGGCACCCGGAGAAAGGGACGTGGCGGGTCATGCGTATCACTGGCAACTTGATCATGGGGCCCCGCGGTGATGATGATGTTTCAGAGTTGTGCAACTCGCTCACGAGAACGGCTTTTCAAATTTCAACAGTGAATTGGATTTCTTCTGAGGTGACATCACTATCGGAGTCGTGTGCTGTCGTGTGTCGCGTTGTGTGTCACCTCAGTCGACGACATCACCGACTGCGTTGTAAGGTACACCAAAATGTCACTGGGGCCCCGTACATACCTACTTGATTCAAGAAAGACTACCAACTATAGGTGCGCTCAAGTCCGATGTGCTTGTGTCGTTCTTTGCCTTGCTGCCTGGTCCCGACTGCGTGCGATTGATGCACATCTGCCAGTGCCGCGGCAGCAATCACGGGAAATCGGCGCTGGCAATCTTTGTGTTCTTGGACCCAGTGGACCTTGGTTTCGTTCGGTGGCTCCAACCATCTTCGCGGTTTGCGAGTGGTGTTGGCTGTGGTGCATCCACGGTTGAGGTGGGGCTGCGGTGGCATATGCACAGTTAGGTTTGGTGCGTACGCTGCCGTGGCGGTCATGGTCATGGTGAGCAACTTGACTCAGTATGGTCGCGCGCGGCGCCAGTGGTGGCACACAGTGAATATGTAAAGATAAGTAAGATTTTCAGTGAACCTTCCCTTCAGAGCATAGGCCACGAACAAACTTGAAGTCGGACCTGCCCAGATAATGAAACAGGTTCATCTCACGGGACAGAGCTCATGTCACAGGAACACTTTGTAGTGGAAAGCCGCGGCGGCCCGGGGCTGCCTAGCACGGTTGTCAAGATTGAAGGTATTAGAACAGCCACGACATATGCCACCCCTTTGATCCTTCCTTCAGTCAATGTTTGCCACCTCTGAGGGTGGGAAGTAGAGGGGTATGAGTTGCCTGAGATCACCTTTACTTAATAGGCGCAAGATTCGAAATAAAAGCCACATACTCGTAAGTAGCCTTATCCCTGTCGCTGAAAACCACAAAGATTACACGCTTAAGCTGCGTAAAATGAGTCGAGTTCGCCTCGATCGATGTCACATGGTTTACTACCTTCCCGCCGTCCTCTTTGTCCAGGAATTCCCGGACGGTTTTCAGTGCCACCTCCGTGGCATCCCTGATTGGATAGTCGTACACCCCCGTAGAGATACAAGGGAAGGCCTGGGTTTCATCTATTCACAACTTCCAATTCCGATAGACCCAAAACTGTCATACTTACAATGGTCTCACAACCATTGGCAACCGCCAACTTCAAACTTACTTTATAGCAAGACTCGAGTAACCTTTCGCAGTGTGCGGCTTGGTCGGGGGAATAGATCGGCCCGACGGCATGGATGACATGTTTTCTGTCCGTTGATTGATAGACATCTGATGATGTGGTGACACCGACGTACGCAGGAAGATTATACCCGCCAGTTATCTTTGCGTCTCCAGTTTTGCAGCCATTCAACGTCCAACCTGAATCTCGTCCATGAGATGACACTGAAGACGCGAAACTCTCCGTCCGACCTACATTCTTCCAAGAGCCTTTGGCCGGCGGCACGATGAATGGCACCATCAACTGCGGGATACGAGCGTTGCTGGAGTAGGAAGAAAATAAGGCAGTAAGCTCGTACCTCCCCCTCCCCCTTCAAGATCAAGATCATCGATCGCGTTATCAACGTAGGGAAAGTTAGTACCTCCTTCAGACTCACCTAGCAAAGTCGAATTCGCTGCGTTCACGACTGCATCTATCCCAAGTTTGGTGATGTCTCCGTTACTTCCAATGGAGGGGTGATCTGTCAGGTCCGGTGCGATTGTCTGAGCCAAGCTCTTACTCACTAAAGAGATACTTGGTCCAAAGTACTGACCCTGGGCGGATAATACTGTAGGGATTGCGGTTGAGGAGCACGCAGGATCGTGCTTCGATAGAGTGCACCGATCGTTGGGATTTCGCTCAGTGGTATCGGCATCACTTAACGCAACAGTGCTTACGATTCAGAGCTACAATTTACTGGCGTTTTAATAAGGAGGCAAGTTCTCGCAGTGGCAGTGCGAGTCGCATTACTTACAAGATACTTAGCCCGAGAAATTTACGGGTGGCTGTGCTCGCTTAGCCGGTCCGGAAGCGGCAACCCCCCCAGGGCAGTCAGAGGAGGGAGGAGAGTGCACGGGGAGGGGACAGCGCGCTCGCTCGGTCCCAAAAAATCGGTAGGCACCTAGGTACATGGGCGATCTGTGTGCTACGTGCGTATGAAGGCCCGAGAGGGGACGGAACCCGGTGTAAAGTGCTGTAAAGTGTGTAAAGTGCCGATTTTTGCGGGTAAAGTAGTGTAAAGTGGGAGGCGCTCGAAATTTACGGTAAATCTGGCTGGGAGCGCGTAAATTTTGTAAATTTCGCCAGCCCGCTGGCGCGGGACCAGTTGGGCTCGGCGGCCCACTCAACACTATGCAGCTCACACTTCTAGACATCAAAATATCTTTTTTTTTTCGGGCAGCACGGTGACGGTGCACCCGTCACTCCCAACACGGTCGATACATTCCACTCCCGCCCGGACCACCGGGCGCACTGGCACACTGCAAATCTCGACCCGAAAATACGAAAATATCAATTTTTTTTCGTGGCGCACTGATGTGCGCCCATCGCTCCTCGCACGCTCGACGCGATCCAGTCCCGCCCCGGCCGTCCTCTGGGGATCGCGATCGCGAGCATCTGCTCTCCTCCCCCCCACTCTGCCGAAGTGGCTGTGCCGATTTAACTCATTTACGCACAGCCATGTAAATTTCCCGGGTTATAGATACATACGTATCAGTCTGGAAGACTTGGAAATAAGCACTCCGGGCATAAAACGGTAATGGACTTCTTGATATGCACCTTTATGAGCCGGCTAATTGGATTGCGCGAAGATCCGGGGAATTGAAGACTTTTAGTGGATAATATGGCTGTTGCGAGTCTCTCTAAGCCAGGTCTAATACTTCGAGATCAGAAGATAGTCGTTCTAATCGTACGAAGGGCCGTTGGGATGTTTGAAATTATGCGAATCATGCGTGGCTCCTCGCTCAGACCCGATGATCAGGACCGTTAGCTGATCATGATGGGGTAGATCTTTCTCCAGCCAGATAGACAAACCAGACTTGCTGGATCGAGACTCTCCCACGATGTGTGGCATCCAAAGAACGGGAGATAGTATTCTCTGGTGGCGCGGTTGACTCTTGCGATCCTATGCCGCGGCGCACACGACTTGGACTCAGCTGGTTATTTGGCAAGAAGCGTGAAGACGCACGGACAGACAATATCCGGGTCGAGCTCCAAGTACAGAACTGCTAGTCTCCATTTGAGGACGACGCCGTCATGCATGCCCAATATAACGAACCATGAGGCGCGGGGAATTGTGCTCGGTTGCATTTGCAGCACAGCCGGCTGCAAGAGAACACATACCAAAGAGGAAGACTGCAAAAGCGGTCATCGAAACGGGGGATCGCGAGTTTCGACATGGTGGTTGGGGTACCATCTGTCAGGGTCCCCTTTCGATAGGCCGACGAGGGCTATAAAACGAACAAGTCGCACCGCATACCTCATCCCTCAAACCTCTTACCACTGTCAAGGTCTCGATGCCAGACAAACTCTCTATCGGTAGTTACAAAATCCTCTCTCTAACTAAGGGCAACCGCCCCGCCAGTGTCAATCTGGCACTCGTCGCTAGCCAGGATGTCCGCCTCGACGAGGAGGTCCAAGTTGTATGGTAATTTCTCATTTCCACCTAGAGTACAAGGCTCACCTCATCAGCTGTAGTGGAAAATCAAGCAACTTGAAGAAGTAGAGCATCCCTTCATGACAAAATATCGAGTCCGACTTGTCGTAGGTGGATATCCTTACATCGGGGGATTTAACGACCGGGTCATTGCTTCCATTGCCCCTGAGTTAGATATCGAATGGGTCGTCACATACTGGGAATATGACAACTCGGACTTGCAAAAGGGATACACGTGAGTGGGACTCATGGTCCACAGTCATTCCGTGTGCCGCTAAGCCGTCCCTGTTCAGTATCGCACTACTTCGCGAGGACTTGGACTTGGATAACTGGGGATGGACAGTCCCTCCTTACCCCTCGACCAATCCTGAGGTAATCTGTCCCCTCCCCCCGACACGGCAATTTTCTGAGTTGTGTCACAGATTGAGATCAAGGAATTCGACCCCACTGGGGCTCAGCCGGTCAATCCTGATCAATTGTGGCAGTTTGTGCGAGTTGAGGAATAAGGAGAGATTGTATGCGAGATAGTGTGGTGGTACAAAGTTACCTTGTATGCTGTGTCTGAATGCTATTGCCAACATTAGAGGAGAGTATCGAATCGAAGATTCTGTATGACACCCGAACGGGATGCATCATGTGCTCGGAGAATGTTTCTTGCATTGCATAGCGAACCAAGCATCACCTCGAGCCTCGTCGCATCCTCGGTCACGAGCGCTCCTACAACGTATGGCTACAGTTTCAGATTCGTGCAACCCACCATCTCCAACCCAAGGGAGGGTTTCGTGTTTCTGAGTCGGTGATTGTTTCCAATCGGGCTCAAACCCTCCGTCCGCTCATCCGCACGGACAGACTCGCAGGGCTCGCCGTATGCCTATGCATCCGTCCAGACCCCCTCCCGGCTTTTTCATCCCCTGCACCGCGTGCTGCCAGATAGGCTCGCCATGGGCCCTGCACACTGGCGTGATTGGGATTTGGCGATCGACACAAGATGAGACGCCGGACCGTCTGATAGATCCGCCGACGATGGGGAGCCGCTCCTCAAAATTGTACTGCTCTTACTTGGAGCAGCCCCCATGCGTACCACCACCCGGCGCACGCAGCTCGTCGGGCATGAAGGGGCAGAAAATGGCCGTAGTGAGACACGCGCTGCCGACGTCGTCGCTGAGATAAGGGTGGTGCTCCGATAGAACACGCCGACGTACGTCCACACATGGTGCCGTCCTAAAGCTGGGTGATGAAGAGCGCACCAATGGTCGCCCAGCCGGCCTGGAGGCTGGGGAGCGCGCCGGAGACGAGCGGGGAGTTGGAGAAAGCGGTTTGGTAGCCACTGCTGACAAAGAGAGTGCCCATCCGGGCGAGGCCGTGGATGGCTTCGTACCAGGGGACAGCACAGGCAACGATGATCTAAATGAGGACGGCAATGAGGTTCATGTAACCAAAGGTCTTGTCCCAGGTCTTGAGGGCGAGGGCCAGAGGGAGAGGAAGAGGAAGAATGGGTAGGAGTAGTGGATGATGCCAGGACGAGCACGAGGGTTGGGGCACGGCGGGGAGGAGATCGATCAAAGGGTATTAAGGGGTTCGTGGAAAGGACGGGTATTGCTGGGAGGGTGAAGGGATGAGGAGCGCGATGGGCTAAGAGGAGGAAGGAAGGGAAGGACGGCAGATGGTGACCAATATACGGCGAGGATTGTATAAGAGATGTGGATGGCGTCGGACATTGTGAATGCGTGTGCTTGGAGACGTGTGATCGTGTCTGTGTGAAACGGGCTGGTCGAGACGACCGACTGGGGTGGAAAAGTAGAGAGGAGCGTTCGTGCGGAATGTGGGGGTACTATACATTGGCGAATGCCAAATGTGGTATAGAATGCGTTGCTATAGATCCTGCCAACGGTGAGACGACCTCATCGCGGAACCGAGACTGTGGTCGACACCGAAATCAAATGAGTGGCACTGTCCTCCCAAGTAAATCAACAGTGTGGACATGCATACACATACTGATCACAGACGTGGGCGACGGAAGTCAAGGGATGGTGGATTTACCGTATCGATGGGTCGGCGAGCCCGCTGGGGCGTCAGGAGGGTTGGGGATCACGTTGAAGGCTGCGGATATGGTCATTTTCTATGATCAAGATTGGGTGCGTGGTTTGAGTTTGGGCGTGGCGAATGCTAACGGGCGTCGGAGGCGCTAGAATCCGCAAATGGATATCCAGGCGCAGGACAGGGCGCATCGCATCGGTCAGACACGGCCTGTGCTCGTGTTTCGGTTGGTAACGGCCCACACGATCGAGACGCGGATTATGCAGCGTGCGACGGAGAAGCGAAAACTGGAGGCGTTGGTGATTGCCAAGGGTACATTGTCGTCCGTAACGACGATGGCGGGTAGGCAAGCAGGAGAGAGATGGGACGCACCAAGGCGGATATCGCGGACATGGCTGCAGCGTTGCGTGGGAGAGGCCCGAGAGGGTGTGTTGAGCGACGGAATTTGAGGATCGGAGCGTCGAGCGAACATGGGGCTGGGACTAGTGTGGTGGTGCCTCGTTGATGCGCCGCTCGAACTGCAGTACCGTGTGAGGATCCATGTGGGCGTCTCTCTTTCTCATGGGATGGCCCCGATAAAGATAAACCAGTCACTGATCAGCACGCAACACCATTGACACGGAGAATTCCGCGGATGAAAGAGACGGGTATATCCCAGAACCAGAACGCAGGAACCAACTTACTGTTTCGAGGTTCAGGCCATTCATCACGGCGTAGTAAGGACGGCGCCCGGTGATAGGCAACCCATAGATACCAGGGGCGCTCTGATAATCGATCCGAAGAGCAAGCGAACAAGCTATGGTGCAGGTTCCAAATTGGCTGGATCGAGACTGTACACAATGTAGCATCCAAAGAACGGGAGATATTCCCTGGTTTCGCGGTTGACTCTTGCGGTCCTGTGCGCATACAACTTGGACTCGGCTGGCTATTTGGCAGGGGACCCGGGGACGCACGGACAGATAATATCCGGGTCGAGCTCCAAGTACAGAGCTACTAATCTCCATTTGAGGACGACACCATACATGCTCAATATGACGAACCATGAGGCGCGGAGAGTTGCGCTGGGTGGTATTTGCAGCTGAATCCCAGCTGGCTGCAAGAGAACACATACCGAAGAAGAAGACTGCAAAAGCGGCCGTCGAAACGGGGGATCGCGAGATTCTACATCATGATGGTGGTTGGGGTACCATCTGTTAGGGTCCCCTTTCAATGGGCCGACGAGGGCTATAAAACGAACAAGTCGCACCGCCTACCCCACCCCCAAACCTCTTACCATCTCGAATCTCGATGCCACACAAATTTGATCACTTTATCGATGGTGTCAAAATTGTCTCTCTTGCAGAGGGCAACGGCCCCGCCAGTGTCAATCAGACATTCATCGCTTCCCAGCCCGTCCGCCTCAACGAGTCTGTCCAATTTGTATGGTAATTTCTCGTTTCCTCGCAGAGTACAAGGCTCACCTCATCGGGTGTAGTGGAAATTCCGGGATCTTGTAGTAGTAGACGACAACGCTGATCGACTCCGGCTCACTGTAGGCGGGTATAACTACACCAAGGTAGATAAGGGCGAGGTCACCGCTTCCATTCACCCTGAGCAAGATGTCGAATGGCTCTGCACCTACAGGGAATATAACAACGCATTCACGTGAGTGGTAGTACTCATTTTCCGCGGTCGTTCGTGTGCCGCTAAGCCGTTCCTTGTTCAGTATCGCACCAATTTATGATGCGAACACAGGATGGACAGTCTCTTGTGACTCTTCGACCAATCCTGTGGTAATTTGTTCTCTCCTCTTGACACAGCAGCTTTCTGATGTGTGTCGCAGATTGAGATCAAGCCAATTAAATCCACCCATTCCATTCCCCCGCAGTTCTTGCCTACTCAACTGTGGCGGTTTAAGGAACATTAGGAATACGGAGAGATTGTATGTGAGATGGTGTAGTGGTACAAAGTTACCTTGTATGCTGTCTGAATGCTGCTGCCAATATCAAAGGAGAGTATCGAAGCAAAAGTTTTGTATGACACCCAAACGGGATGATGTGCTCGGGAAATTTTCTTGCATTGCATTGACATCCTCATCGGTGATAGCGCACCAATAGTATCACCTCGAACCTCATCGCATCCCGAGTCGGTATGAGCACATGACCACAGTTTCAGATGGGTGTAGCTATCTCCAACCCAAAGGGTCACCGGGTCACAGACGGAAACACGAATCCCTTGTTTCCAATCGAGCTCCAACCCTCCGTCCGCTCATCCACGCGAACGAGACTCGTAATGTTCGCCATATGCCTATACGTCCGTGCAGACCCCCCCTCCCGGCTTTTTCGTCGTCTGCACAGCGTGTTGCCGGATAGGCTCGCCGTGGCCCTGCACACCGGCCTGATTAGGATTTGGCGATCGATACAAGATGGGGACTTGGCCGTGTCGCCGGCGCCGCAGCTCGAGATCGTCCTGCTCGTACTTGGAGCGGTGTGGGGTACACGGTGCTCCAATAGAGCACGCCGACGTGTTGTGCCGTCCTAAAGATTGGTGATGAAGGGCACACCAAGTGTCGGTCGGCCGGCCTGGAAGCTGGGGAAGGCGCCAAAGGAGTTGGAGAAAGCGGGTTGGTAGCCGCTGCTGCCAAAAGAAAAACTCGGATACGGGGAATCGAACCCCGAGCTACCGCGATCCATCGTGAGAGGCGGTAATGTTAGCCGTTACACCATATCCGATGGATTTACATAAAGGCGTGCGATGTGCTTGGTCGCCTTTTACGATTTCCCTGCTTCCCCATTCGTAAGCTCGCAGCCCGTTTATGAGGTCAAACCGTCGATCGACAGTCTGGTAACTTAGCTGCTATGACGGAGACATTGTAAATACAGATAATAAAATATCGCACCGCGGATGTGAGTCGTTCGGGTGATCATGAAACGACTCAGGGAAACATAAAGGCAGACCAAACGTTTCGAGTCCATTGTGTGACCGAGATTCCTTCATATGTTGTGATTCTCTTCAAAAAAACCCGAGTCTAGCTTCAGCAGGCGAAGTGAGGTACGAAAGAACTGTGACATGTGGTCATGAATGTCATCGGACGGCTCGGTTAGAAGGTAAGCCATGCATAACTTGAAAGACAGAGAAGTCATTAGCATGTCTGTTTTCGTAGAAAATAGCGCGATGGTTTCAGTTAGTCCTGGTTCCGCCGACATGGTTTGAAGATCGAGGTTACTCACTGACGATGATTTCCCCGAAATTCCCTCGTCGCAGTGGATTTCAGCCCGAGTCTCCTTACCCAGGGCGTCGGATTTGATAGTGATTCTTGTGCCATTCCTGGCCTTGGAAGCTGTCGCAGCGGCAATGATACACTCCACCTTCTTCCATTCACCCTGCAGACATCCCTACAATAACTAGGAGGATTTGGCTGTGTTGTTCTAGATAATGCGTACATGCTTTCAGGTTGCGACAATAAATTGTAAGAGAATCGATTCACCTAACAACCTCTAACGAACCCTTAATCTGTGTTTCAATTCTGCGTGTATGGCCCCTTAGGCAGCTCTACTCCGAACGTTTCATGCCTATTGTCAGTTGACGAGCACCGCCTTCGTCTGTGGAGGGCCGATCCGACACAACATAGTACATACTAGCTATACCGCGCAAGGTGATCATGACAAGCCCTTGAAGTTCTGAAATCAAGTCCTTGAAATGTGAGGGACGCTGCTAACAAACCCATGGTGTAAAACCCAATCGATCAAAAGACAATACCATTCTCAAATCGATTTGACAGGGGGGAGATTGAATTGTGCAGCGTTATAGTATGGACAAACGCTCGAGCTCCAGGCAGGAGTACTTTGGAGGGAAAAGGGAGTGAGTGGATGAAGTGCAGAATTTGAGCACACGACAAATCAAATCGAGTCAACGCACGCATTGCGTCGTGTCAACTCGCAAGGGAAGACTGTAGGCGTCGGGGTAGCAGTAAAGAAAAAAAATAAGAATAGAAGGGTATGAAATAAAAATCCGGGTACCAAAGGTATCAATAACTTCCAGCGTTGGAGGGTGCAGAAAGTACCATATTCGACAAGAGGACAACCCACAAGAAGAAAAAAATGGCGGGGAAATAATGCAAAGGAAACATTTAATCCTATAAAACACGGACAAGGTATACAATTTTTTTAGTTAGGAAGACTGACACTGGCAGAAACGAACCGTGCGCTCGGGATGGAGCGCCAAACGTCACAGGACAAGAGGAAACATTGCAGAGAACAATACCTTGAGGCCTTTATCCCATAAAGCCACCATAAGGATCTATGGTTGCGTACGATGACGTATACCTCTTCTCAGCATCCGTTGTTTGTGTGACGCTGACGCTGACGGCGACGCCGGATGACGAGTCCGGAGTAGGAGTGGTTGGAGTATAGAGAGTTCTCATGGTGGACCCATTGTAACTGAGGGTGCGTGCCGGGAAAGCAATCGGGGAGGTGGGAGGGGATGCCATCTTGCGCGTGGCGTACGCTCGCAACATGTCATCGGGAGACATCATGTTATCGGGCATTGGCATCATACCGGAAGCTGGAGATGTAGGGGCAGGGGCAGGGGCAGGGTGGACAGGGAATGGAGGCGAGGGGAGATCGACACTTTGCCTTTGTGGTAAAAGGTAGTTATCTCCAGCGTCCTGCTCGCCGCCAGTGCGCATCACTGTGTAGAGGGTAAATATCGTGCGAAAATTGGACACCAAATACACCCACTGGAGAGTGAGGGCCAAACCTCATCCATATCGGAATGCGATTCCGCAGTGTCGTCACCTTCCATACGGGCATTGATATCTTCAGGAGTCAAAGAAAGTGCACCCTTGGTCTGTGTGGGAGACATGTCACCGGTATCGTTCCGAATTGGGAAGGCAGGAATCGGGAGAGGAGGAACCAAGGATGATGCGAGCGACGAGCGGAATACACGACTGGTCGTCGTAGTACGACGGGAGTCCATAGATGGACGGACGTCAGTCGCAAACGATACCCTGGAGACACGCTCGCCAAATGCCGAAGCGCGGATGCCGGGACGAAGCTGGCTCATTTGAGATACATCGATAGACTGTTTCTCCAAGCTCGCCGAATCACCTTCGACAGCCATGGTGCTGGAGGGGCGGATAGCACCAAAAGTAAAGGCAGAGGAACGGTTTCCTATACTCCCAACCGCCATACTGTTGCGAATCGCAGCAGTAGCACCCGCGGCGGTGATCGACTTCCAATCGGTAGAGATGGTCGACATGCGTTTGTCGACCGCTTCGGAAAAGCGTCTGCGTTTCTCTTTGCCCTTGGCACGGCTAAATTTGATGTAGACATAAATGCCGATGGCGATGAAAAAGAGTGGAACGAGAACCCCTGCCGCGATTTTACCTTTCGAGAGGGAACTGTCGGTGGGGAAATTATTGACATATGTGACAGTATTCGGGGTGCTTAGGTCGGCATCGGCGGGTGTGGAGCCGGACGTGGGAGCGGTGTAGGTCGCAGTAAATACAGGTCCAGCAGGCAAAGGACTGAGGAAAGGCTGGGAACCAGAAGCAACGATCGAGAACTGGAGCGGCACCGAAGACGAATCGTTCCACCATCTAGGTTCGAGGGTAGTCTGATAACTACCCAATGCAAAATTGACGTCTTGCCATTCGTGAATACGGCTGCTGGCGAGGCCTGGAGCGATGAGATAGATATCGACGGCTGGCGTGTTGGCTAGGCACGATATGTCCCAGGAGATATTGAGGGGGTTAGAGCTCGAAACGACCATTCCTGTAGTCGGGTTGGTATAGAATCCGCCAGTATTGCAAGCTAGGAAGCAACCAGTCAGGGCTGGACTGTAAAGATTGGAGATGCGCTACCCACAATTGCTGCGCTTCTGGAGGGCACCAGGGGCACCGGCGTGTCCGACACGGACATGAGCAAAACCTCTCTTGTTCATATCGGTACAAGTGAATGACACGTCGATGCGATCAGATACGTATGTGGAGGGGTTTGAAACCCTTTTAAAAGTAAAGAACGGTTTCCGCAACGGAGGGCGGCCTGGAAAGAAGGAAAGGCGTGAAAATGAGAGGACGAAAGGGAGACTTGCTGGACGACGGGGACGACGACGACCAGAGACAACAGCAGAATTCTCACTTCGAACTCAGCCGCGTCATGTCAAAAACGATCCCAGCCCTTAAATTTCCTTTTTCGCTAACCGTATCCTTCCAACTTGAACAACCACCGGAAGTAGCACAACGGATGGAGCAATATTTAGCGTTGGTCTAAATGTTGTACGAAACGTGAAAACCGTACTAAACTTGAAGTATCGAGCATTAACATTTAGATTGGGTTTAGTTTTGGATCCATCCGTTGTGAAATGCTTGGCAGGCCCAACACAACCAAAAAAAGTACAATCCATAATAGTCATACAAGCGATCACCCTACCGTCACTAGCTTCCGAATCTCTTCTACGTTCTCGATCTAAAGCAGTCAGGCCCATCAGTAAAGCCTCGCTCCTCGAGACATGAAACACACCTTCCAATTGTGAATGCTTGCCGCTCGTACGTATCCCCTCAATGCTTCTTCGGGGGTGTATGCCCTGCATTCCAATGAGCCAGCAGCCAAGTCGAGCGAGCAAAGGTATTACCTATCCCAGTCGTTTTGCAGTCGGGCAGCATATGGCGTCGTGGACGAGAGAGCCAGCTTGATCTGCAACAATACCGCCGACACACTGGTGAAGATAACCCGGGTGAATGCAAGTCCTCGTTTGTCTACTCCTCAGACATACCAATAGCTCGGCAGCCAACCTGAAACCACACTCAGCAAGACTTCATAGAAAGCGAAGCGTGTCGAACACACCATCCGAGGTCAGTAGATCCATACAGATAGAACCCCCTAAAGGAAGACAGTTACCGCGGGTTAACATCTCGGGTCGAATATGTCGGCTCACCGACTGTAACATGGCCCCCGCCTCCCTATACACACTTTAGATTAAACGCACCGAGCACTCGAGTTCTTACCTCCATGAATGGCCGGAAACGAGGCCGGATCACACGGAAAAATGGCGGCGCGTGTGGGAAGCTTGGTGGAAACCGAATCTCCACAGCAACCGAGCCGACACCTCTGCGTCTCGTCAAGCAGTACGCTCGAAGCCATGCATCCGAATACCTACTTTGACTTCATATCCTTTGTAATTGGGAGCTCCGGGTCAAACGAGTGAAGCTCCACCAACCATTGATACAGGTTGTCTTCATTGTGCTGAGGGGGGAGGTACCAACCCAACGTTGCCAAATCATTTCTCGCAAGCGCGGTATTTTGTTCACGCATTATTGATCTAAACTCTCTTTGCAGTGCCGCCGAGGCAGTAAGCGAACTCTCGGTTGGAGGGGGAAGCAACTCTTTTGCATTCCGCTGGATCCATTTGTCGTCCGGTTTCCATGCCCTACTAGAGTGAGGTGGCACGTATCTCGTCTCTGCAGTCCCATTCGTGTTTCTTGAAGAAGTTGGGTTCGCTCCTGAACCAGACGGCTCATCTTGGGGCCCGTCGAAGATGGCACGGTCTTCGGCCTCGAGGATAATATCCTTTCGCCCCAAAACGCAGGCTCTCACGAGCTTGTCAAGCTGATATGATGGGTGAGGGATATCAATACTCGTTGCTCCCAAGCTCGTCGACGAGCCTCGTTGTTGTACCAAATACTTCCCCACCTTGGGTTCTTCCGGAGGCCGCTGGTCCTGATGCCAACCACTCGTCAGCGAGGAATTCATGAAAGTCGTCTCGCCGGGTTTCGCTTCAGTTGCGGTCTGAACAAGCAGGTAACGGCTGTTCACATGGTGAGCGCGCGAAGGATGACGGTCCCTGCGAATACAAGCTGACCACATGATCCACTCTGTTTTGTCCACGACAAAGTACGGCGGACCCTTGTATACAAAATCATTTTGGCGGTTGACAATTTCCGCGAGAGTGCAGCATGCTGCAGGTTTTATCATGCTGTTCTTCCACACCGTCGAACTAGGTTGAGCATAGGTACCCAGAGACACCAAAGCGTCCTGGGAAAAATATACACCTGTGAACGTCTCTGTAAGTGCTCGAGAAAGGACCTCCTCAGTTTTACCATTTCCTTGACTTCGTCCATGCAAGACTCCTTTGACCCACAATCCATGTCGGATGATCTACCCGGCAGACGATCGTGATAATTCGAACGATGTACTGCTGACATGACTTACAGAGTGCCAGTTCTTGAGAGGAGAACCATGAAATGCCTGATCGATACTTGTCGTCAGCAATATCGATCGACTCATTGGATGATTTGTACTTGCAAACACGGTCGGATGGTCTCCCCGAGGGAGCGCGCTGAGGAACTTTTTTTCTTTGTCAGGTGCTCCGACCAAGAAACGAAATTGTCTGTATTTGCCTAATGTGGTACGTTTCAATGTTAACTTCCAGTTGAACCTTTTCACTGAAAATCGCTCACCCAGGTTTCTGAGGTGGTCTTCTGGTTCCGTTAACTCTTGGATGTGAGCGGTGCACGAAGCAACACACCTACACCCACTTTTGAGCGTTTCTCCGAAACAAGGGTATGCCCGACACTCACCACCTCAGAACAGACCAAGCGGCAGGTAAAATGTTGGGATCGATATTCTTGAGCCGCGCTTTCGCGTTGCCAACGGAAAACTGGCGCTGTAGATACTCCTTCATCTCGTTAATCTACCCTCGACCATAAGCCGGAAAACCAAATTAATTTGGGACATGTACAGTCGACAGCACTTACGGGAGGCAACGACGCCAACAGTTCTGCAACCGTTGTTCTCATCTAGTGAAATAGGTCAACAACCCACGGGTCAGGTTCATTGGGACCGCGTACATTTCGCAGATCCAAAGAGTCAAACTCGCATAGACCATCGTCGTCAACCCGGACGTCAGCCTTGGCTGGCCGTCGGACACGCAGGCCCATACCACGCGGTAACGGTTCGTCTAATACACCCTCGGCCGCTGCAACGTATGCGAGCGAGACGAGTAGGTCCACCGCTCCTGTGTTAGTCATAATTTCGTGCTGCTCAGACGGCAGTTGGACTGAGAATACATGCCAATCTAGGTTTGGACAATCATGTACGTACCTCGATGGAAGGACCAAGATTCAGCAAATAGTACTGGAATACACAAAGCCCAGAGGTACAAACGTATGGCCGGAGGGCTTCTTGCTCCCATAGCTTTTTATGACAGACGACGCAGTGCCGTGTGGAGAGCTAGTCGTAGTCATCAATGTGAGGCGTGAGTTCGAGTGAAGAGAGGATTGGGATATACCGCTAATCGACGTAACAAGAAGACGAACGAGATCTTCAGGATGTTCAGTTCGGAGGCGCTGCTGTCGATTGGGTCACTCGGCAAGTTGTTCGATTTGGACAGCTTCTTTTCGTCCAACTCCGCTCTTTCCAATACCTATACGCACGTCAGAGCCCTAAGATTCTCTAGAGCTATCAGCGTCGGCACCTTTCTCTTTTTCTGGAATAAGGTGACAGGGTCTTCTTGTGTTGTTTCTGTTTGCCACAAGAGCTCTTCAGCACCAGCCCAACCAAGGTTAAACCTTCGTCGAAGCTGCAACAACCGCAGTAACTGTTGATCGAGCAACGATTCGAGGGAGGTACTTAAACTCATCCTCTGAAACACGCCTTAAATGTGAAACATACACTTTCAGACCAACAGAGAGCATCAGAGCATCACTCACGTGGATCTGGATCATTTACGAGGTCCATCATGTCTGAGTCAGAAGTAGCGTCACTTGTGTCTTCCTTTCCATTCTTGTCCGTACTTCGAAAGAAAAACTCGCGAAAAGCGGCTACGGCACTGTCCCTGGAAGGCTTGTAGTGCTGTGTAAACCCCACTTTGAATTTGAGAGGTGACCCTGTGTGAAGGAGATTTGGCGCGAGCGTGCCGTCCTGTCGCAGGACAGGGTAAACGTCACTGAATCCTGATATCAAGAGCGTCAGATGCAACCCAGGTTCCAGGAAGTGTTGGTCCCAAGCGAGTAATGCATGTGGAAGGACGTGTTTAAAGAGATCCGAGACCGAAAGAGACACCGAGAGGATGAATCTGTTGCTTCCTGTCCACAGAATGCCAGGATTGTAACCATTAGCTTTGACCTCGGCAAAGTCCCTGTAGACCATCGTGAGCAAGAAAATTGGCCGACTTCAGAAATGCATACTTCATAAGATGACCAAGTGATAGCTGGGGTGTTTGGGAATAACCCAGATAACCTGACTGCTCAAAATCCTCGTCGGACATCATGACATCAGACCCGTCATCTTCGTTCTCGTTTCCATCATCGCATTCACAATTACCACGAGATATGTCCTCCACGAAGAGCTCTACAACTTCCCGCAACGGATAGCCAGTTTTCATCGATAGTTTGTCAATAACACGGGCGACATCCGATTCTAAAACTCCTGCGTCTTGAGAATACCCAAAGTAAGTGTGCTTATCAGGATAGTGGGAGGAATCTGTGTGAGTTGTTAAACTAGTTTCATGCAAGGTGATCGCATGGAGCACTTGCCGGACACGACCAAAATGATCATTTGTGTCTTTCTTTCTTCAGCATTGGCGAGAACGACTTCCAGAGACGCTTCTTCGTCCCCAGGTTCCACACCTGGTAATATGTTCAAGTCAGCTAAAGAAAGACGGACAGAAAATGAAGGAAACATACTCTGTACTGACCACTGTCCCGAATGAGCAAGTAGTTCCGGGTGCGCGTTCAGCTCGCCGAGATCTGCCGTGAACCTTTTGCGACCTTTCATAGGTCTGAGAGCCGGTGTTGCTACAGGAGAGACGTGGCCACCGTCTGCTATGCTTGGAACGAATGTAATAGGGTTGTCGCGGACAGATTCAAATCCTTCCTGAGGTGCTTGGTGCATGGGTGTTAATCACTGTGAAATGCGTGTTTTTCGCCTATCTTGTGTCCAGCGGATGAAGAACGATGTAAGTCAGAGGCTACAGAAACAAAAGAAGCCGCCGTGGCGAAGGTGGAGTGTGCCCCTCTTCACAAGCTTACAAATAGGGGAACATGATCCACTGGCTCCGACTTCTTGCCTTTGATGCGAAATGCGTCTTACGACCTGATTTTCCGGTAAACGTTGGTCGGGTTCGGGGTCGTTAGTAGTATGGAGGGACAACTGGTTTTCTGAGGGTCACTTGTAGGGTACACAATTTTCTTGTTCGACGAAGCCAGGTCGTACGTACTAATGATCACGTAAGCAATACATCATTCAAGTTTGGCGACTTGTTATCTTGATCTCAGGCTGTTCAAATGATAGGTTCACCACCAGCCATCTTCTTCGAGGCTTCCAAGACCCAGATCTGGATCCCCTACTAGCTCTGTGCAATGATGCACACAAATAACGAGGCAAAACATTCGGATCCATCGTCCCTCACCCTTCAAAATACAAAGAATTCCTGCATAATTTGGCTAAAGACTTGGCACTCTGGTTCAGAATGCAAGAACAGGGATGGCGAGTTTTTGATATCCATGTTAATTCTGGGAAAGGGTTATGGGATGGAAACTGTCATGTTCACAGTTGGTTATGCGTTTTGTGCCCTCAGCCTTGACAGTATTCAACTGTGAACCACACAGTGGTTCTGGTGGTTCCGAGTTTCCCGTGCCCTTCCGAACTCGGAAGGACCAGAGGTATTTCAGCACTGACCGGAACTGCTTCCGGAAAGTTCTTGCACCCTTCCGAACTCAGAACCGTCAGAAGCACTTTAACCGTTTGACCATTTCATATGTTCGCTTAAACTTTTCACTTCCTTTTGTTACAGCACCTATTACCATACATTATAAGCTTCATTCAGGTCCATCAGGTGGCTTAATATGAATATACCTCCGCCCATGGTATATATACATTTATCCTACTTACAAGCACCTCAGTCATCTTCGTCCATCTAAGACAGCGGCTGAGGTGAGTTTTACTTTTCACTTAGTTTTTACTTCTATCTAATGTACTGTAGCTTGGGGCAACTCCTGCCCTCTGTTGAAGTTTTGATTATATGGACTTACTTATTACACTTTTACTATAGAATGAGTCACGCTGATGAGTCACGCTCATTATTGTTGAGTCACATATCTTTTTCACTCTTCATTATGTCAGCAATATCATGCCTGACTAATCCTATTGGTGATATCATGATTATTCATCTTCCTATGGTATCATATCACACCATTATTGCATCTTATTGCATCATAGTCATGCTATAGCACATCGTTATGGCTAATGGCTTACTTATATATTTCTTTGGGATGTTTCATGCTCTTTATAGCATTTACGCACATACAAGGATAAACAATCCTTTACATATAAATACCAGGGACTTACTCCCTGAAATATAAGTTCTCTCGCACCCCAAAAGCGTGATAACTTACAACAAGCACTGTCTTGCAAGTATACTCAACAGTATAGTGAGTAGTGTTCTCTCTCACTGGGTTCTCCCACACTACGCTGTTGTCTCTGCACTATTCGAGAAGTTGCACTCTTGAAACCCTCTTCTTAGGTGAATATAGTCGTCTTCGTCTATCTAAGACAGTGGCTGAGCTTGGGGCAACTCCTGCCCTCTTCTTAGATTCTGTCAGGTTATGAGCCCCATTGGCACAAGCTAAACGGCAACACTCAGTGACGACTCAATCCCATCTCGCACATCCCTCAGTGCACACTAGTTCTTCTCAGAACTCACTTCCAGTTCATCTTGAACTCACATACTCTATCTGCACCATGTCACCCTCAGACGTGGTTCGCACAGAGGAAACCCTCACAGGACCAAACAATTATGAAATTTGGAAGGTTCACATCTCAGCAAAACTCCGCGCTGAAAAAGTTTTTGGTGTAG
>JBBPSD010000077.1:0-65160 GCA_038093415.1 Xerocomellus chrysenteron
CACCTCAGTCGTCTTCGTCCATCTAAGACAGCGGCTGAGGTGAGTTTTACTTTTCACTTAGTTTTTACTTCTATCTAATGTACTGTAGCTTGGGGCAACTCCTGCCCTCTTCTTAGGTGAATATAGTTGTCTTCGTCCATCTAAGACAGCGGCTGAGCTTGGGGCAACTCCTGCCCTCTTCTTAGATTCTGTCATAAGCAAAGCTGTAACTTCTCGAATAGCAAGTTAGTTCTCCCCCATCGATTCGATTCGAACGAAGTCTTCGCGCTGCGACGAGCAGTGATAACGCCTGAAATAGATCATCTTCTCATTTTCTTATCACCAACTTCCCCTTTTGGTTTATCCCATTCCCCTTCGAACTCGCATCGCACCGTTCCTGCCTAGAACGCAGCGAACTACTTACAGACCACCTTCTCACCTTCTCCACCACTCAACTGCACACCCGACAGACCGGTCTTCGACCGGCCTACTTTCCCACGGTCCGGACTACCTTCGGATGGCCAGTTTTACCTTCTCCTCATCATTCCCTTCGCCCGAGTTTTCACTAACCTCATAGGATCCTCTTTGGGGACGAGCCTATCACGCCCTTAGACCCCCACACACATAGACCTCACTACTCACCTAGTAAGATTTGTTGTTTTACAACGCCCTCCTCATCCTGTTCCCAAACCCTCTGGACGCCCATTAGCCCAGTTTGACAGACCAATGGCATTGCTACTCACCTTGTGTGCGGATGAGGCAACTAACACCACCTCGGATGACGACCCCCCCCTCATCTCTAAGGCAGGTACCACCGCCTGCTCCACCTGCTCTACCTCCATTGCCAACACCTGGGACACCAGCCTCATCACCATCCTCCCTATCCATTCGACCTGCACTTGCTCGGCCTTTGCAACCACAATCATGGATTGGTCGTCGATGTCTGTGTCAATGCTGAGCTTGTCAGCCTCGCGATGGTGTCTCTTCCATGTGTCCTACCCACACTTTGCATCAGCTGCCGCTATCATCAAATATGAGTGGCTTACCATTGCTTTACTGAACACCTCCATCCAGATCTCCTGGTCTTCCGCCAGTTCGTCCTTATCGTCGGGTACTGACCTTGCAAGTCCTTCGAGCGACTCAATGGCTTGATGAAAGTTGCGCTGAGCGTTGAGGCACAGAAGGCAGCCAGCATCGGTCATGGTGCGGAATTTATTGAGGCAGGACTAGAATTGGGACATAGTGGTAGGAGGATAAGAAGTGAGGAAGAAAAATGTGACACATGTTGGACCATATACCTGGTCACATGCTTTTGGACTCTGCATTGTTCTCTTCTTGGCACAGATCCTTTTCTGACTGGGGACAGTCAGAAGCCAAGTCCCCTGCAGATGTAGAGACTCGTACCTCTCTATGCTTATATTACGGCCCTTTACCTTTCACCCAACTGCCTTACTGTTATCCCTTCACTCCAAACTCTTTTTAGTTGCTAAGACCAGTCTCGGTTTATATCAGACCATGCCAAGCATGTCTGCACTACTTGGTTTACATTGTTAGTATGTTACCACTTCACTTTCTATTGGTACCATCGGCCTCCAATCAGTCTTTCCAGTGCTGAAAGCATCCAGTTAGAGACATTGGTCTCGGGCCTGGTACCTGAACCCTTTTACTTGTTTCCTTTGGACATGACAGCTATCTTGAGTTTGACAGTCTTGGGTATATCCGCACTATAAAGCTTTGTACTTAGGAATTGAAACACACTTTTGGTTGGATTTATGAACTGTTTGAACCACTTGTCCCTCATACCATTCACCATCTACCGCACCATTCACTATCACCATCACCATCTCCCACTCTCGCTCCCTTCGTCTTGTGCACCTCAGACTTCCAGTCTCACACTCTGGTCGCCCCCGGACTATCCTCTGCACTTTATCCTTCAGCTTTGGACTTCCTTCTGACTCCTCCCTTACCTTGAGTCCCTTTAGGGGCAAGGTATCTCACCTCCCCTCTTTCCTTTAACGGCCCAGGGCAAGTGCGTCTTACACCCCTAGTTCTCCCAGCCATTCTACCATCTTTACAGCATATTGTTCTTTTATTCTATTGTTACCATTTATGGCACTTGGTCCGTGCACCTTTTCAGAATCTATAAAAATGGACTTATAACATTATTTGAAATATAGCAGGTCTGATAAAACTTTTTGAAACAGGTGGGTCAAGGGAAAGAGTTTCCCTCACTCTATTATCTGCTATTCTTATCACTTGAGATATCACCCAGCTCAGTGGCTTACTCCCCCTAACCTAACCTTGCTCCCCCTAACCTAATCCCAATCATGTAGCTCTATGAGCATGACATGTTCCAAGTATGGCCTCATCTCAAATATTCTCCTTCCTCAGTGATCTACAGAATCAAGGTGTGACAGATGACATGACAAGAAAAGGCTTCTCATATCTGACATCTGTTACATTTTTTTCTTTTCTTCACTGTTATCTCTTATCTCTTCTATCGTCCTTCTTACCATTCCTTCAGAACCCCTTCCATCTAAACACAGCTTCTCTTCTTACACACTGTGCATGGTATCATTATTCTGGTTCCACTTACTATTTCTGGACATCCATCTTTTTCCTGCATAACCACATGCAGCCTCTTTCCTTTTCTATCACACAGCCAACCTTTCTTTTATATCTTCCTTGGTCAATCAATTGTACTATGAACACTGCTTGGTCTGTGCACCAGGTCCCCACTTATTTAAACTCAATGATATATCCTGGGCCTTGCCAGTCACCATTAGGCATATTTACCAACTTGAAATGATATTTTGCACTCAGACTGAACCATGCCAGGTCCATTTCATCTGATGCATATTGCAAAGTCCAGTCTGAATGCATAGCTGAGTGGAGAATTGAATTAACACCACACCCAAGGAGTGTTCTAAAATGATCTGGAGCACCCCTACATCTTTTCTGGTCAATCCAAATGATCACCTTCCAGTTAATTATATATCATGGTCAATTACTAGCCACCACTTCAAATGTTATTTCTCCAATGCTTATGATGTTCTAGAACTGTGATACAATAAATCAGGAACTCTCCTGTATTTTTCTTCCAGTCAACTTTCACCCTTAGTCAGTTATATATGTATTTATGATCAATTAAATCAAGAATCTACACACCCAAACTAAATGATATTTTCCCAGTGTATGGAATATCTGAAAAGTGTGATGCAATCATTAGAAACTCTCCTGTAATTTTTGTAGTTGACCTAGATAATGATCATCTTCTAGACAGCTACATATATATCATGGTCAATTAAATCAGGCACACGGGCAATATTGACAGGTCCCAAGATGTGTCTCAAGCATGAAGGGTTTTGGAGTCTATTGAAGATGGCAAGCTTCATGAAAAACCTTGCTGCAATTGTTATTGATGAAGTCCATTGCATATTGCAGTGGAGAGGAGATTTTCAAACAACCTACAGCAAACTAGGTCAGCTTCACTCATATGTTCTAACCACCATATCCATTTTTGCAACATCTGCCACACTTGCTCCTGCAGCTCTGCACAAGGTGCAGGATAAGTTGTAGATGAGCTCTAAAAAATCCTACTTCATCAACCTGGAAAACAATCAACCCAACATCACATCGTCTGTCATCCAGATGAAAAATGCCTCTGACTATGAGATCCTGCTTGAATTAGTTATTAAGGGAATTGCATCTCCTGACGACCTGATGAAAATCATTGTTTTCACCAATTCCATCCAGAAGACTCTCAATATCATGAAGTTTCTTCAAGAAAACTTGCCAAGTACATGTGCTCACCATGTCAATATTTTTCACGCACTATGGTTGATGCACTTAAGAAACTGCATCTTTGAGTGGTTTTGGCATGGCCTTGTTAAAATCCTGGTGGCCACCAAAGCAGTAGGAATGGTCAGTGCTTTATTTTTTACTTCATCGTAGCTACTGATATTGTTCAGGGGGTAGACATACCTGATATAGCACTTGTCATGCAGTTTAGTGTACTGTCATTCCTAAAAGTGTGGACCCAGTAGGCAGGACATGCCAGGAGATCCACCAACTTGCAGGTATGGGCAGTTTTACTAATTGAGAAGACTATGTTTCAGAAACAAAAGTTAGCTAAGAAACAAAGGAAGCTATGTGAAGACGATGATAACTCATCTTTGGACTCAAGTGGTGGTAGTGAGGTCGACAAGTTATTTGCTGTGTGAGATGGTGCCAGCGGTATGGTATGGGTGAAAGTTGTTGATCCAAGCATGAGAGAATGGATCAAGTCATCCACTTGTTGGCGCGACATTTCTAATCATTACTTTAAAAATCCTAGTCCTCAAATGGGTGAGCGCTGAGCAATCATCCCACTACTGGCAGACTTACAACTTACCATGCCTTATAGCACCATTGGGAGCTTGTTGCAACTGCTGTGTGGCTAAGGTGAGACAAGATGAGAGTATGGTTAGCTGAGCACAATGCTGACCAACAGCCACACCCACCTCACCTCAATCCAGTCCAACAAAGACACACAACAGCAATGGAAAATGGCCTATGGCCACCACAAACTCTTCTGTTCTTCAGGAACAATCTGCCAATCTGCCAGCTCAAGAATCAGTCCAGAAAAATGTGAGAACTGGCCCCACTACTTGCCATTCTGACCAGATAAAACAAGCATGTGCTGCCCTTTTCCAATGGTGTTTGAAAATTAAGCTTGAATGATACTTACCCAGCCCATATACCTCAGCTGTCATCCTTTCCAATCCATACTAACCACCCTTGCTTCAAACACCAGGTCCAGACCCTCCAGGACATGTCCAACGCTTTCGGAGGGTACTGGATCTTCCTTGACAGATGTGGTGATGAAGTACTCAAGCTACTCCAGGTGACCAATGCCACCTTCTACCAACATGCAGAGAGGGAATGAGAGGAGAAATTAATGTGAAGAAGGTGGCAAAGGCAGCAGTGAGCAGTATCAGCACCACTTGTTGGATCGTCTATTTTCAATGTAAGTCTCATTTTGGGTGTGCTCCGATTGTATTAATGAATCTGCAGTCTTCTGAAGATTGTAAATTCAGGTGCATCCTCACACTTCACTTATGAATTGAGTGATTTCATGAAGTACACACCCTTTAAGAGCACATGTTATGTCTTGACATAAATGGACCTGTCCCAATCTTAGAACAAGGTGTGGTGCTTATCAACTATGTATAAGAGATTGTTGGTGTGCCTATTGCCCACAATTTACATGCCTTACTTGAAAGTAAAGTCAATCTTGATGGGCACTCTTTTACCTAAGAGGCACCTATATGCTCAGTCTGAAGGGCATCATGTCAACATCTGGTACATAATCATCTTCTATGATGATTTTACCTCTTTGTGGATTAAGGCAATGTGCAATAAAAATGAAGTGCTCCCTGCCACATGACAATTCATTAAGTACATCCAGACTCAATGGAACATCCAGATCAAAGGGTGGATGTTAGACATTGGGGGAGAATACAAATACAGTACCATGTGTTTGACAAGATGCTGCACAACAAAGATATTCATATTTATCAAAGCATGCCTCATACACCCCAGCAGAATGGTAGAGCCAGAAGGCACATCCATCTAAAAAGTTAAGGGAGAAAGTGAGGGAAAAAAAAATCACATGGTGCTTATTTCGCCTGCATCGGCAACATCGTTAGTTGTTGGTAACTCTAAAAAACAATATGGCATTTCACACTCTGACAAGGGTGATTTTTACCTTCCAAACTGCAGTCGTGGCATCACAGCCACTTGACCAACCATGCCGAGCACGTCTGGACTACTTGGTTTAAATTGTTAGTATGTTACCACTTCACTTTCTATTCATACCGTCAGTCTCCGATTGGTCTTTCCGGTGCCGAAAGCACCCGGTTAAACATCAGTCTCCCCATCTGACCCCTTTTACTTGTTTCCTTTGGACTTGACAGCTATCTTGAGTTTGACAGTATTGGGTATATCCAGACTATAAAGCCTTGTACTTAGGAATTGACTTGGAAACACACTTTTGGTTGGATTCACGAACTGTTCGAACCACTTGTTCCTTACCATTCACCATCTACTACACCGTTCACCATCACCATCACCATATCCTGCTCTCGCTCCCTTTGTCTTGTGCACCTCGGACTTCCAGTCTCGCGCTCCGGTCGCCCCTGAACTATCCTCTGCACTTTATCCTTCAGCTTTGGACTTCCTTCTAACTCCTCCCTTACCTTGAGTCCCTTTAGGGGTGAAGTATCTTGCCTCCCCTCTCCCCTTTGACGGCCCAGGGCAAGTGTGTCTTACACCCTTAGTCCTCCCATCCATTCTATCATCTTTACAACTGGAGCCCACTGCGAGGGACTCATCCAAGGGTTCCATGAGAAGTCTTCGGCTGACTGCACAATGCCAAGAATTAGAAAATCTTCTTCAGCAGTTCCAAACCTTACGGATCGGCCCCCATGACTCACCTCTCTTTCAGCTGGTCCCTTCTATTGATGCCTGTCATAACTGGTCCAATCTTCCTAAGGTATCCGGGTTGGACCTCAGTCCATTGCCAGATGACAACTTTGACCTGTCAGCTGTCAATCAACCCGGTTGGCTTAGCACACTGCCCTTCTGGAGTCTTTCCCCTGAATTAGCTGACATTCCAACAGTGGCATCTAAAGAGATGTCAGAGACTGAAACTATCAGTGACACCCCCTTTCAAGAAAATTTAGCCGACAAAACAAATCTAAGCGACTTTGTGCCCGGAGCGTATATCCACTCGACTCCACAACGACGGAACAGAGAGTTGCACCTCACCTCCCATTTTTCTTCTCCTCTCTTTCCTCTCACTCCAAGTCTGGAGTCTTTGTCGTCTTTGTCCTCACCATTACCCTCATCATCTGATTCTACTTCCCCATCAGTCTCCTACCTTCTTGACCCCTCTGGTCTATCATTTTGGACTAACTCAGGCTCACAAGAAAACCCTTCGGCCCTAGCTCAACCACCATCAGCTGCTGCCCTCCATCTTGGACCAACATCCACACCATCTAATATTATTATTCCTCCTCCTGCACAACCTACTAACACTCAGAATCTTCCTGTCCAAAATCATTCTATGGCTAATCCAGCCCCTCAGATGCTGCTCTGTGGTACCCAGAATGCTCTGAAGTTTGGTGGAAAGACCCCAGCCTTATTGCGACACTTCCTCAAGGATGTCAACATATTCAGCACAGTGGCTGGTACATATCATAGACTTAGAGATGATCCGTGCCACTATCAGGTATGCTGACCTCAAAGAGGTGGAAGGTTGGGAGCTTCTAGATGAGGTTACTGCTAACCCACCGGACTGGGCGAACTTCGCTTGGGCAGTCAAGAAGTTGTACCCCAGTTGCGAAGGCGCCAATTGATACTGTCGGGCCAATATCCAATATTTGGTCCAGGAGTTTCAGGCCAAACTGATGCGCACCTTAGAAGACCTCAATGAATTTCAGCACAAGTTTCTGAAGATCGCCCAGATCCTCATCAACGGCCGTAAACTCTTGGACTTAGACCAAGATGCATCGTTCCTATTTGGTCTGCCAGCTGACCTTGAGACTCAAGTCCGCCAATGCCTGCTCATCACCAAATCCACTCATCATCCTTCCGACCCTTATCCAATCGCCAACATCATTGAGGCTACTCAATTCCTCCTTATTGGTTCTGCCCTTCATCCTCTTCTAGCTGCACCAGCTGCTGGCACGCCTACCATCCAGCCATACTACCCAGCATGGGCAGCACCAGTTCCCACCCCGGTTGCTCCGCGAACCACTACACCTACCACTGCTTCGGTTGTCAGGCAAGAGCAGATCAACCTCCAACGTACCACCTGTCAGGACTGCGCATTCTGTGCAGATCCCTCCCATTTTATGGGGAGTTGCCCCCTTGTAGAAGGCTATATCCAGGCTGGGAAGGCCATCTGAGGTACTGAAGGTTGTCTGTACCTTCTGGACGGCTGGTGCATTCTGCACATTCAGGGCACTCGCTGCCTCCGCGAATGCTTAGACCAGCTACCTGCCTTGGTGCCAGCACCCCCTTCCTCTGTTGTCACTTCTGGCATATTCTTGGTCACCAACTCAACTACCGACACCATTTTAGACATTGAACCTTTGGTCTTCATGGCTCCTGTTGATCAGGATTCAGACGAAGAGTTGGACCCTGCTTTTGCTGATCCTGATTTCAGGCATACATCACAAATGCTTGGGCCACTTTCCAGACCAATAGAAAGGACAAAGGGAAGTGAGTCCGATTCAACAGTGTTGAGATGCCGGCTCAAAAGACCAGTCGTCCAGGCCCTCAAGCTGCATTGGTAGCTGAGGAAGTCATCTCACCAGCGATTGAGGCCATGCGGTCTAAGTCGGCAACTCCTCCAAAAGTCCCTGCTCCAGTAGCAAACAGACCCCTCTCTTCAATGTTACCATCTACCTCTAATCTGTTCCAAACTGATTCCGCTAACACCTCCTCCTTCTTCAACCCCCAAGGACAAATTAGATATTCATTCCCTCTTGAAGATGAGACTGCTCTAAAGTGCCTCTTACATTGAGTTCTTGCAACCACCATGCCAGTTCCGGTTCGAGAGCTCATTGCAGTGGCTCCCAAAGTCCACAAGCAACTCAAGAACTTATCTATGGCAATGCATATCCCTGTCTCTGCTAACACTGTTCAGGTCAATGAGCTTGCTGGATGTGACCCTGGTGAGGTAGACCGAGCCTTCGGTGACCGCATGCACTGAAGTGACAACAGACTAATTGTGGTGCACCACTTAGTGCCACTTTGGTCTCTTGAAGCCAAGATTGTCAGAACCAGTCAGTCTATCCTTGGAGTCCTTGACTTGGGCTTTGAGATGGTCACCATGCCCAAGCAGGTGTGGGAAGACCTTGGTCTACCAGTTTGGTCCAACCATGTAATGACAATGTCTAATGCCAACATCGGTACTGAGTCTACCCTCGGCATTGTTGAAAATCTCTGCCTGGACTTCGGTGCCAGCAAGATTTGCTTACAGGTGCAGGTAGTCCTGAGAGCTAATTTTGACTTATTGCTTGGATGATCCTTCCATTGTTTACTCAGCACTTCTACTGAAGACTTTCTGGACAGCTCTCAGACAATCACACTTTGTGACCCCAACTCAGGAAAGGCATACAAGTTACCCACTTGAGTATGGACCAAAGGATGTCCGCATTGCCAGCGCGGACTATTCTGTTCTAGCCACCAGTCTGTTGTTGAAATGGGTTTTTAGACATTGATGATCCACCGAAAGGTTGGGGAGAGCCCCATTTGAACTATTCTCCCACCTTGTCCGCTTCCTTTTCCATTTCCGCATCGTTAGACTGGGAACCACTCTTGGCCCCAAACCTATCTCACTATGCACCATCCTCAGCATATCCTTTTATCTCTTCTACTCAATTGGTTCTTTCTTCATCTCATGTTTCTGCCCTTCTCGATACCTATTCCTTTGATTTCACTTCTCACTCACTTGCTTACAAGCCCATAGCCAAAAAGGTCCGGCTGGTACTGGCTCCTCTTGAGGAGGAGTACCATGTGCTCTGCTGGTTACCTGACGAACCTCTGGCTGGTCTTATGCCCTTACTGACTAATCCCCCAGACTTCGCACCTGGACAAAGATTCACACAGGAATGTGCCAATGTGCTTGACCTTGACTCGGCCCAATGGCTGTGGCCTGAAGAGGTCAAGCTAGTCCAGTGGATGGTTCTCAATCACGAGACCACTTTCGCATGGACCACTACTGAGCGTGGCCGATTAGATGATTGGTACTTTCCACTGGTCAAGATACCTACCATATCTCATATACCATGGATACTCCGATACATCCCTATCCCACCTTTGTCCTGGGATCAAGCCATACAGATTATCAAAGACCATATTGTCTCTGGTGTGTACAAACCGTCCACTGCAGCTTACCAGTCACGCTGGTTCTGCGTGCTCAAACAGGATGGTAAGACACTTCAGCTCGTGCATGACCTTCAGCGCCTCAACACTGTCACCATCCAGGATTCTTTGGTTCCTCCCTTCGTAGAGCACCTAGCCGAGTTGTTCGGCAGGTACACGGTCTATGGCATGATGGACTTATTTGCCAGATATGACCAACATCTGTTACATGTGGACTCCCGGGCTATGACTATGTTTAATAGTCCACTCGGACCACATCATCTTACTACTCTACTGATGGGGCATACTAATGCTGTCCAGATTTACCAGGCTCACATGGCATTCATTCTCCAGGATAAGATACCACACCACACCATGCCGTTCATCGATGACTTGCTGGTGAAGTCCGAGATGTCCTAGTACCAAAGACCAGACAGCTCATACAAGACGATACCAGAGAACCTGGGCATCAGGTTATTTATCTGGAAACATCTCACTGTTGTCCACAGAATCCTCCAATGCCTCCAAAACATTAACACAACCGTTTCAGCTAAGAAATTCATTCTTGCTGCTCTGGACGCCACCATTGTCAGTCACAAGTGCACCTTTGAAGGTCGGGTTCTGCATGAGGCTAAAATCCAGAAGATCAGGGAGTGGCTGGAGTGCGAGAATCTGACGCAAGTTCACAGGTTCTTAGGGAGCTGCGGCGTGCTTTGGATTTTTATTTGAAATTTTGCTGCTATCGCTAGACTGCTAGTTGGACTGACATGAAAGGGGATCCCTTGCGAGTGGGGTGATGCCCAGTGCACCACAATGATTCGTCTGAAGGACGAAATCATTCAGTCCCCAGCACTCCAGTGGTTGGACTACAAGTGCAGACGAGAGGTTGTACTTGCTGTAGACACCTCGGACATTGCAGTTGGCTTCATTTTGTCACAGGAAGGGGAGGATGGCAAGTGCTACCCAAACCACTTTGGCTCTATCAGCCTCACGAGCATAGAAAGCTGGTATTCCCAGGCTAAGCTTGAGCTGTATGGACTGTTTCACTCTCTCTGAGCAGTCTGGGTATTCATCTTTGGAGTCACTAACCTTGTTGTAGAAATGGACGCCAAATATGTCAAAGGCATGATTAACAACCCCGATCTGCAACTGAACGCAACCATCAATTGGTAGACCACTGGTATACTATTATTTCATTTTGAACTTCGTCATACCCCTGCAGACCGACACACCAGTCCTGACAGACTATCGCATCAGCCACCCTCGGATAATAATCCTCCAAATATGGATGATTTTGAGGATTGGTTGGACAATTCTTACTCCTTTGTTACCTTACTCAATGATCAGTTATTGCCTTCTTCTACCACACCATGCTCTGTACATTTGGGATTTCGTTTTCCCCTTGCCTACCACCCTCCATTCCTTCAGTGTCAGGTTGCTTCCTCCTTTTACCCATTCCTCTGCCGATCTTTGTTCAGTCATATTCTTTTGTCCTTCACTCCTCCGCTTCTGAGCCTGTTGCCAAGCTAGACTCTCCCACTATATCTTGGTATACCAAGGCCATCACTAGAGAAGCCCAGATTCGCCTGATCCAAAGGCTTTCTCAAGACTCATGCTCGACCAGCTGACCTTTCTGACACAGGGTTTCACTCGTTCATTAACTCAGCGATGAAATTCTTCCTCCTCCATGGCAGCCTATGGTGCCGAGAACTGCATGGTCGCCACCAGTTGGTAGTACCCAAACACCGGCATTTCAGACTAATCAAGGAGGTTCATAATGACCTCGGGCACAAAGGTGTCTTTACAGTCCAGACCTGGCTTCTGCTCCACTTCTGGTGGCTGATGCTTGTCGAAGACATCAAGTGGTTCATCCAAACCTGTCACGAGTGCCAAATTCGCCAGACTTGTCAATTACATATTCTTCCTACTGTGCTGGTCATCAGTGACTTGTTTCGCAAGGTCCACCTAGACACAATGGGGATGCCTTGGTCTGCCAGTTATCGGTATATTGTTCAAGCTCACTGTGCATTGACTGCTTACCCCGAGTGGCGGATGTTGTGTTCCGAGAACACCTCCACCCTCGCTTCCCTTATTTTTGAAGATATTCTCTGTCGTTGGGGCACTTTGGCAGAGATTGTTATTGACAACAGCCCAGCCTTTGTTCAGGCTCTCGATGTCCTCACCAACTGATACAATATTCAATATATACACATCTCCCCCTATAACTCCCAGGCTAATGGTGTGGTTGAGCGGCGTCAGCTTGATGTCTGGGAGGCCATCATCAAAAGCACCCCAGGGGGGAAGTTCCACTGGCATACTGCCACTCACTCAGTCTTTTGGGCTGAGTGCATGACCGTGCTTCGGTCTACCAGTTTGTCTCCATACTTTATGGTTCACAGCATCGAGCCATTATTTCCTTTTGATCTCACTGAAGCAACATTTCTCGTTCCTCCTCCAGACACCGAACCCCCCCCATCCGGACTGATCGCTTGGAGAGCCCACCAGCTCCAAAAGCATCAAGAGGACCTGGAGTCAATCCGTGAGCGTGTCCTAAAGGCTCGGTTTGAGTCTGTCAAGCACTTCAAGGCCACTTTCAAGAACTGGATCAAGGACTTTGACTTTCAGGCAGGTAGCCTGGTCTTAGTCTGAAATACCTGAATTGAGAAGGAGCTCAACCGAAAAATGAAGCCTAGGTACTTAGATCCTATGGTGGTTCTTCACTGAACTACTGGTGGGTCATACCTACTGGCAGAGTTGGATGGAGTGGTATCCAAATTACACTATGCTGCCTTTTGGCTTATCCCCTACTATCCTCGCCTTTCATCTGTTATTCATATCACTGAACTCACAGATATAGACGATGAAAACCTGGATAAGCTGGCAGGAGAAGACGTGGAAGAGCCCAACAAAGAAGACTGAGACTCTTATGAGTCAGACTAGTCTGGGCATATGTCACCAAAGACCGACACTCATAATTTTTCTCATCATACTATGGTCTCTGTTTCACCCTGGGATTAGACCAGTGACTCTCATCTACCCTCTATATCTCTCACTAAAAACCGTCATCACAGACAGTCTGCATCCCTTCTACTATATACCAAAAGCCAGACATCAAAATATCCCGCTTCTCCCTCTCATCTCCTACTCCATATGTCTCTCCAAAAATCCATACCGAACATCTTCCCCTTCTAATGCATGATGGGACACACGCCCGTTTATACCTCATAGACCGAACATACTAGAGACTGACACTTAGACCAAACGAAGACTGGTAGGCATAGAGGTGGAAAGAAGACCGAAGAACACAAGATGGACAGTACCCTGCACACTGGACATTGATTTCATTTAACCTTGTTCATTCAACCCCCTTTTCACAATGTTTCATCCCTTATTCCTTGTTTTTCTCTCTTTTTCTTTTTCACACCAATATACCGAAACCCAATTCATTTAAGCATACATTAATGTTTTTTATCTCAGACTAGCGGAGGACAGAGGGGAGGAAGCTATCTACAAGTCCATGTCTTCAAGGCCGTCCACTATCTCGCTCACCTCCAACATCACCATGGTGTGCTCGACCTCCAACTCCTTCACCTTCACCTGGATCTGAAAGAGCCAGGAGTGGAGGTGGTTGAGACAGTGTGCCAGTGCATCCTAGGTCTTCCTTGCCTCCGACTTGCCGCTGGTCTTCTTCAGCACCGCACACGCCTTCCCCTTCGAATGGGCTGGGGTCATCTCCCCCTTGTCCTCGCTCTCTCCATTGACCTTGATGGGCAAGGCAGCCCTTTTGCTGGGGCCAGCCTTGGCTGATGGTCGAACTGTCCTTCCACCTGTCAAACCAGTGAGTCAAGGATGGGAAGACCAAGAGGGTCAACTTACTTTTTGTCATCTCAATGACGACTGCCACCACTGCTGAGCTCCCTGCTACTTTGGTGGGATTCCTCTGCCTGTGCTGCCCTTGCGCCAAGCTGCAGCACAGCTTGGCCGACTTGCGTTGGGTGCAAGCCACGCTGGTCCCATATGCACACTCGGCAACAACCCCACCTTCTTGCAGGCGTCGCATGCACCTTCGGTGCTGACCAGCCGTACTGCTGGCACCAAGACCTTCCACTTGACGGTGGCAGACTTGGCCGCCACGCCCTCCTCGTCCTGATCCCAAACCCTCTGGACACTCATTAGCCCGGTTTGACAGACCGACAGAGTCACTACTCACCTTGCGTGTGGATGAGGTGACCAACACTGCCTTGGACGATCCCCCCCTCATCTTCACAGCGGGTACCACCACCTGCTCCACCTGCTCCACCTCCATCACTGATGCCTGGGACATCAGCCTCATCGCCGTCCTCCCCACCCATTTGGCCTGCGCACACTCAGCCTCTGCGCCCACAACCACAAATTGGTTGTTGATGTCCATGTTGATGCCAAGCTTGTCGGCCTCACGACGGTGTCTCTCCCATGTGTCCTACCTGCACTTTGCATCAGCTGCCACTATCATTGAATATGAGTGGCTTACCATTGCTTTACCAAATGCCTCCATCCAGATCTCCTGGTCCTCCACCAGTTCATCCTTATTGTCAGGTACCAACCTTGCAAGCCCTTCAAGCAGCTCGGTGGCTTGACAGAAACTGCGCTGGGTGTTGAGGCACAGGAGGGAGCCAGTGTCGGTCATAGCGCAGAACTTGTCAAGGCGGGATTGGAATTGGGACATGGTGGTAAGAGGATGAGAAGTGGGAAAGAAAAAAAAATGTGATGCATGTCGGACTATATACCCGGTCACACACTTTCGGACTCCACATTGTTCTCTTCTCAGCACAGATCCTTTTCTGACTGGGGACAGTCAGAAGCCAAGTCCCCCATGGATGTAGAGACTCATATGTCTCTGTGCTTATATTCCACCCCTTTTACCTTTCACCTGACTGCCTTACTGTTATCCCTTCGCTCCAAGCTCCTTTTTAGTTGCTAAGACCAGTCTCAGTTTATATCAGACCATGCTGAGCATGTCTAGACTACTTGGTTTACATTGTGAGTACGTTCCCGCTTCACTTTCTATTGGTACCATTGGCCTCCGATTAATCTTTCCAGTACCAAAAGCATCCAGTTAGACATCAGTCTCGGGCCCGGTACCTGACCCCTTTTACTTGTTTCCTTTGGACTTGACAGCTATCTTGAGTTTGACAGTCTCGGGTATACCCAGATTATAAAGCCTTGTACTTACATAGGAATTGAAACACAGTTTTGGTTGGATTCACGAACTGTTCAAACCACTCATTCCTCGTACCATTCACCATCTACCACACCGTTCACCATCACTGTCACTGTATCCTGCTCTCACTCCCTTTGTCTTGTGCACCTCGGACTTCTGGTCTTGTGCTCCAGTTGCCCCTGGACTATCCTCTGCACTTTATCCTTCAGCTTTGGACTTTCTTCTGACTCCTCCCTTACCTTGAGTCCCTTTAGGGGCAAAGTATCTCATCTCCCCTCTTCCCTTTGATGGCCCAGGGCAAGTGTATCTTACACCCTTAGTCCTCCCAGCTGTTCTATCATCTTTACAATGGCTTAGGAGTGAACCAGGTGATAGGAAAGAACAAGATAGAGAGAGAGAGAGATAGGCTGTAAGGCCCATCTTATATGGTATCTAGTACTATTTGTGTATATTGATACTGAACTCTAATATCATAACTGTATAGTATGATAAGAGATAAGAGAGGAATCAGCTATTGGCTGATAAGGATATAATGTCATGATAAGAGATAAGAATGATGTCATACATAAGTCTAGGATCATAAGATAAGAGATAGCTTATCTTGATAAGATGAGTAATATGAATAGTGTAAAGATAAGGTCATAGACCATTCTAGAATCTGGTATCAGGATAAGAATATCTGAATAAGAAATACCAGGATTCTCGACACTCCTCCTTGCTAGAAATGTTACGATGATTTGTAACGTATGAGTTGAAGTGCCTTTCTTTCATCTTCAAATTTCTGCTTGCCCAAGTTCTTCATGAAGATATCAGTGAATTGCTGATTGGTAGGAACATAGTAAAGTTTGATCTCTCCAAACTCCACTGATTCTCATATGAAATGTTCCATTATCCAAACATGTTTTGTTCGTCCTTCTTAAGCAGGATTGGAAGCAAGGAATATATGTAGCACCTTGGTTATCAATGCATAGAGGTAGAGGACCTAACTTGAATCCCAACTCTTCATATAAGTTGCGGATCCAACAAAGCTGTTTGGCAGTTTTGGTCCTACCACAATATTCTGCTTCTGTGGAAGAAAGAGTAACCCTTTGTTGTCACCTAGACAGCCAAGAAACAATGCCATTTCCTAAGAAGATAGCATAACTGGTGGTGGATTGTGATGTTTTGACATCACCAGCCCAATCTGTGTCAGAATAGGCACATAAACCATTGGAGTCACCTGTCCCAGAGTACACAATGCAGAGTTCCTTTGAGGAAGAGAGATAGCGAACTATATAGAGTGCCTTTTGCAAGTGTTCTTCCATTGGATTGGAAGAAACTGTGATATTTTGATAACAGCATAGGATATGTCTGGTCTTGTTCCCAGCATGATGTATAATAGTGATCCAATGACTGACTGATAGCAACTGTGAAGTGTTGCATTCAACAAGTTCTGGTCAGAGCATGGTCTTGGATTATATCCAGTAGGTAGAGGTACAGAGACAGGTTTACAATTCTCTTGGCCAAATCATTTTACAACTTTCTCCGCATAGCGGGTTTGGTCTAAAGAGATTGTTCTTTTCTTGCGGTCTCAAGTAATCTTCATCCCTAGGTACTCTTTTGCTTGACCTAAATCTCTAGATTCCCATCCTTTCATAAACTGAGCTTTATGAGAGGACCTGTGTTTTGTTGCTACCCATAAAAAGTGCATCATCAATGTAAATGAGAAGTGTGATGATCTTTTCACCAATGATCTTGAAGTAAGTTCCTGGGTCTGCTTTACAGCAGATAAATCCCATCTCCAGGAGACTTTTGTGCAGTTGCTTATTTCATTGAAGGGCAGACTTCTTCAGTCCATAGATGGACTTCTTCAATTGACAGACCTTTTTCTCCTGACCCTTTACTATGAAACCCTCCAGTTGATCCATATAGATCTCTTCATCCACCTCACCAAAAAGGTAGGCAGTTTTGACATCTAGTGCTTTGATTTCCCAATCATAAAGTGCTGCTAGTGACAAAAGAAGTCGAAATGTTTCGAATCTTGTGACTGGAGAGAAAGTTTCTTCATAGTCCACAGTAACTCCAAAAACCCTTTCCATACTAACCTCAACAGTGGTGTGCGCAGCACACCACCAAACACCATGGGAATTGTGCTTACCCTTGGTGGAGTTAAAAATAGAAAATACTCTTGGCTACAAGACTGCCCCCTGGGTCATGTGATTTGGATCACACACCGCTGGGATATGGCCAATCCAAAACAGTAATACCATGGAAAGGATTTTTTCACTTTGACAAACAATGGCAACTATTCTATTGTTTGACTGAGATCCATGTCATCAGTTTAAAAGTGAAAAAACCCTTTCCATGGTATTATTGTTTTGGTTTGGCCATATCTCAGCAGCATGTGAACCTGATCACATGACCCAGGGGGTGATCTTGTAGCCAAGAGTATCTTCTATTTATAACTCCACCAAAGCTAAGCGCGATTCCCATGGTGTTTGGTGGTGCACTGTGTGCACCACTGTTGAGGTTAGTATGGAAAGGGTTTTTGGAGTCACTGTATTCCGAAGATCTGTGTAAATCCTTTTGCGATGAATCTTGTTTTCTTGCAACCATCAGAATTAACAGCAAACACCCATCTCCCTTTGATGGTGCAATGACCCTTAGGTAGGTCTACCAGTTCCCATATCTTTCTCTCATGTATTGATTTTATTTCATCATTCATGGCACTTTTCCACAATCCTTGATCTTCCTTAGAGAGTTGAAGAATATCTCTATACTGTTTGGAAAGAGAACTATTAGTAGATTCCACAGCCATGGATATGTGATGACGAATCCATTTAGATGAATACATCTGTCCAATATCATCTTCTTCATTGGTAGAACATGGTTCAACTTGCATAGACTCCTTCTGAATAGGTGCAAGTCCTCTAAGATCTTGCTCGATTTGAATCGGTGGTCTATCCCCATATGTGTTATCAGGAATGATCCTGGATACAGGGACACAAGCTGATCGTCTAGCTTCTAATAGTGGATGAATGAGTGAATGCTCATCCAGAGTAGAATGATCTTGGTGAGGACAATTGCAAAACTCATCTAGAGTTTCTTCAGAATATTGTTTGGATGGTAACCAGATTCAAGGGCCAGTAGGAGGATTTATTTCCTGTTCTACTGTTTGTCTCTCCATTTCTGAAGGCAAATCTGGAAAGACTCCTTGTCTTTTGTGTTGATGTCGATCCGAAATAGAACTTCAATGTCCTGTCTCAGGTTGATGTCATTTAACACCTGGACAAATAGGTAATGTAGTGTATGAAGGTGGAGCAGATGATTCTGATAATGATAATGGCTTATCATAGAGCTGTAATGGTGATAAATCATCTGTTTGTGAAATCCACAGAGTTGTAGAAGGTGAGGAATGTCAAGGCGAGTGTTCATCATCTCGTGGAAATGGTTGATTGGAGAGTTGACCTAAGCCTAGAGGTAAAGGGACATTGATATCTTGAGAGAGTTCTGGACCCCTATGGTTTCAAGTATTGTCTTGTGATAGGTCATCAAGTGCTGTGAACAGATTTTCATCTTCGATAGGAATAGGTATATTTCCATCAGCTTTATCTCTGAAACAATAAGAAAAGACCTTTTTATCAAAAATGGTGTTGGTGGACACGAATACTCGTCTTCTCTCTTTCAACCAAAAGTGGTAGCCTTTAGTGTTTCATTCATATCCAATAAAGGTCATCTCCTCTGATTTAGGGGACAACTTGTCTTGTCGTTGTTCTGGTGGTATTCAAACATAAGCATGTATTCCAAAGACTCTAAAGTATGAAACATCAGGTTTGTCTCCATTGAAAGATTCAATGGATGTCTTCCAGTCATGACGACACATGGGTTGTCTATTATAAATATGCAATGCAGTTTCAACAGTATCTTGCCAGAAAGATCGTGGCAAACAAGCATGTTGGTATATGGCTTCTGCTTTTTCAAGCAAAGTTTGATTGAACCTCTCTACACAACCATTCTGTTGGGATGTATAAGGAACAGATGTCTGGTGAGTGACACCTCTGGAACAGAAGAACAATTGTAGTTCCCCAGCCATAAATTCCCCCCCTCAGTCAGAACATACAGAGGTGAGCGAGTGACTAGTAAAGGTTTCAGCCCAGGATACCATAGCCTGAAAGTGCTGTGAAGTTGTGTCTTTGTTGTGTATAAAGGCAACAAGTGCATATCCCAAATAGTCATCAATGAAAGTGAGGACATAGCGAGTCCTAGAATGTGATTCCATAGGCATGGGGCCAACAAGATCCATATGAACCAGTCCAAGAGAACAGGTGGCACACTTTCCTGAAGTGGAATAGGAACAATCATGCATCTTCTCTAAGGCACAGCCTTTGCATGGGAAAGTGTCAATGGGAGCAATGACAGTTGGTAAACCAGTGACTTTGAAAGAAGCTTGGCATATATAGAGCATTCTTGGATATATGTCCAAAATGTTGGTGCCAAAGTTCATAGGAGTCTTCCTTAACAAGCAAGTTAACCAACCCTCAAATTGGAGTCATCTGTTCAGATGGAAGCTGAAGATTGTTATTTGGAGATGAGGCACAAGCCTGGATCATCAAATTTTCGTTTGTGTCCCAGATACTGGATTCTTAATTGCTGATTATACACTTATAGCCTTGGCTAGTAAGTGTTGGTACTAAGAGAAGTCAGTAACTTGCATGTGGAATATACCACACTTCTTTCAGAACAAAGGTTCTGATCCCTTGATCCGTTGATTGATAATTATCTTGCCAGGACCATACATAGGAACTTTTTGACCATTGGCAATGACAGCATGTCAAACCAAGTTTCCTAGATATGCAAAGTCATCCAAAAAGGGTGATATATGATCAGTGAAACCACTGTCAATCATCCAGTGGTGTCTGGCGAAGTCTTCTTCAGTATCTCCTCCTACATAGTGCAAAAGCACCATGATACAAGTAATAGTCATTATCATTTTCGGAATCATATCCGTATACAAGTTTGGAACTTGCATAGTTTGTTAAACACATTCCAGGGTCTCGTGGCAAAGCCATGGCTAATTCCTCAGGGAAAATAGGTAGGAGGGTCTGGATATGATCAAGCTGATTAATGTTATTGAAATGATGAGACAAACTAGCCAATCCTCCAAGAGAAAATGAAATCTTCTTCAACTTTTTCTTCTTTATTGTCTGTGGTGATCCCATAATGATTTCTTCTTCCTCAAAGAGGGGCTGCTCTAAGGAAGAGCGGCTGAAAGGGCCGTTCTTGATAAAGATTTGAGGGACCAGCCACTGCCATTCTGTTGTCTTTATTGTCATGATCTCTCCACCTGGCATGTGCTTGATTGGATGATATGCTTCTCAAATCATCCATCTCTTGATCTTAAAGGTGATCTATAAACCTTGAAGCAAGGTCAACATCTTCATCTTCCATCTGCACCTCATTTGCAAAAGAAACATGATCATTGGCTCTGGCAGGAGCCTTGCCCTTATTACCTTGTTGCTGATTAAACCATTCTTTCTTCTGACCTTTACCAGGTTGTTTGGACTTGGCCGGACCTTTACCCTTCTTCTGATTTTGGTTCATATTACAAGGACCAGATTGTTGGTTTTGAAAACCACCAGGAGAAGATTGATTAGACAGTCTCTGATAAGAGGGGGTCTGGTTCCTCCATTGATTTTGGTTTGGAGGACTACATCTAATTATGTTGGTCCGATTGATCAAAGAAGAGGGGTCTTCAGATTCCTAAACATGAGAAATCCAAGCATGGAGAGATTTATGCATGGCCCAAAGGTCCATCTCCATGAGAATGGCAACAGTGACATGTTGCATGTCAAAGTTGGCAACAGTAATAGTTTGAACAATAGTAGAGGCGAGAGAGTTATACTTGGAAGGAAGATTGTTGAGGAGAATCATAGCATGGAATGTTTGGGAAAGGTCTAACCCGGCTTGGGTCATCTGATCAAAGAGCAACATGATGTCATTGATGTCAGTTTGGGCATGCTGGATGCGAACATGTTTGGATGAGACTTGTTTGAAAAGGCGAAAGACAGCTGCAAAGCCGGTAGTGCCGAAAAGAGTCTTTGGCTTGTCCCAAAGAGCTTTAGAAATGGAGGGGAACATTGCAGGATCTGCCCAGTCATAAATGACGTATGACAGTAGCAAGTCGTCAATTGTACTGGCCATAAGGCCAAGAATATGTTTGTCTAGAAGTTTCCACTTCTGTTGATGATCTGCTAGGTCTGCTCCAGCAGGGAGCTCTGCATACATGAGAGTTCCATCTACAAACTCCCAAACAGAGTAAGCACTAAGCATAGAGATTATACGCTTGCTCCAGACATCATAGTTCTTTGATCCAGAAAGGACAGGAATATGGCCAATGAAGGTAGTATTGAACTTGATTTCTATGATAGGAAGAGCCATTGTTCAGAGGAGATCTGAAAAATAATTGTCAATGAACATCTTTGCAAGATAATGCAAGAGGGAGAAAGAAGGGGTTATCCTCTGAGGAACATTTCCTAGTAATCCTGGATTTATCGGTAAGAGATGATTCTTCCGTTTTGAGATCCCATTTCTTGATAGCCATCGCTGTGTATGAATCACCTTTCTACTTTGATAAGTAGAAGATATTTTTGTTTTGTCTTGATACACAGAGGGTAGCGGCAGGATAGAATAGCATTCATGCAAGATGAAATGCATCTCCGCAAAGTAATGCGGATTGTCAATGTAAGAATTGACAAATAATCCTTCCTGGGTACAAATAACATCATCATAGCAAGTATGATAGGGAACATACATACAGTCGATGTGAAAAGCTATTGAGGTTCAAGAAGTTTGAGTAAGGAGGATCAAAATCGAAATTATAAGAACCATCTTCTAAACCAGATAAAGGCCAAGAAAGATGAATGAAAGTCTTATAAAGGTTATCAAGTATGTTTGAAAAGCCTTCTGCATTCTTCTCCTTGTTGACCAGCAGTTCGATTCCTTCTTCATCTAGGTCTCTCTTTAAGTCCTTCATATATAGCATCAAGCCCATCTTGAGTTTGTGTGGACTTTAAGAGGCACTGTAAGCAACGGTGAGACTTATAAGCTGGGTCTTGATGAAAGATAGAGTGGTGAAAAGAATTGAATGCTTTGTTCCATTCACTCTGCCATGGTGCATCTGATCTTTTAACAAAACCCCATTCATTGGCCATAATACCCGCAGGAGGTAGCCAGTTAGGCTTGAGAGATGATTCCAGAAGTTAATATGAAACAAGAGTAGGAGGAAAGTGCATATGACGAATGATTTCAAATCCCTGATTGTGAACATGAACACCAGGAGTTCTAAGAGTGGTCTCAGAAGGGAAAGCCCAACTAGCTCCTTCGTAGGCAGCAACAATGGTTTCTTTTCTAAACATGAACAAATTGATTAGGTGCATTAACCTAACTCTAGTCTCGCATGGTCTTATCTGGAAGGGATAGACCATGTGGTTCACTCTGTAAAGTTCAGGACCTTCAAGGGTTTGAAGCCCTCAAGCTTGGAAGTTGCCTTCCACGAGCTCTGGCACTGCACCTCAGAATTTGAACATTCTCGTGTCCAGTTTCTAGTGAAACCGCACTAGGCCTTGATGGAGTGGAGGTGTTTGAAACCTCGTGAAATGGAACTCTGCTACTTGGTGTGGTGGAAGTCCATCCTCCATGATTGGATCAGCTGGTAACTCTTGTAGGTCTGTTGTTTTCTCGTCCATTACCTCAGTGTACACGAAGTTGTCATGCTCGTAGGGTAGAGGGTTCTGGGGAATCTTGGCAAATAGGATTGGCATGATTAGAGTCAGAAGATGGGATAGGAGAGGATGGAGGTGGAGTTTCTTGAGTGATAGCAGTTCTTATAGCTTCTTCAACAAGAGTAGATATTGAGGGAGATCCTGGAGCAGAATTATAATGAGGGTGAAGGGTTTGTACAGGGATGATATGTAAGAACTCAAAAGGATGGTCAAAGACTTCTTCTCTCAATGGAGCATCTTTGGGAATCACCTAAGCAAGTTAACACCATGATTTGGATAAAAGCAAATTTCTCCAATCTCCAAAAGATGAGGACACAGGGGGCAGTAAAGTTGGAAGGGATGACCAGGAAAGAAAATGTTCTCACCGTTGTTAAGACAAAGAGGAGGATGCAATGAAGAGGGGTCTTATTCTTCTGGGACAGGTGAATTAGGTGGACTACCAACCTCAGAAAGTGGTTCTAGATGAAGCACAATTGTGAGTGAAGCTCGGTTTCCATTCACTTCTATAACAAAAAGAAGCTGGAATTCACGAAATAATTACCAAATAACCAACTCTCCAAAAGCAACAGCAAACTCTAGGAGATCATTCTCTTCAGTAACCTGGATGGGTTCTGCTCCAATGGCAATCAACATGGCCGAAGTGACCATGGATATAGCCAGCATCAATCCAGTAACCAACCAAGAACCGTAATGTGTGAAGATAGTGGGCATCAATGCTAGCATATGACGGACCACCTTCAAGCAGGGCTCATAACCTATCAGGAATATAACCCCGATAGTGCAGGAACATGAAGAGATGAGGTGTCTAGTGGGAGATTCACGTAGACAGGTTCTAGTGGTTGGAAATAAAGCTTGAAGTGGTTCAAGTATAAGCAGGGCGGCTTAGGAGTGAACCAGGTGATAGGAAAGAACAAGATAGAGAGATAGAGAGACAGGCTGTAAGGCCCATCTTATATAGTATCTAGTACTGTTTGTATGTATTAATACTGAACTCTAATATCATAACTGTATAGTATGATAAGAGATAAGAGAGGAATCAGCTATTGGCTGATAAGGATATACTGTAATGTCATGATAAGAGATAGCTTATCTTGATAAGGTGAGTAATATGAATAGTGTAAAGATAAGGTCATAGACCATTCTAGAATCTGGTATCAGGATAAGAATATCTGAATAAGAAATACCAGGATTCTCAACAGCTTTCGTATTCTATCAGTCCCCCTCAACTATCATTGAAGATTGATGAACACCCATGTTACTGGCTAGGCTATGTATGTAAGTCTATTCACTGACTCAGCATTTAGGTTGTTGTGTCATCTAGGAGAACAAGTTTCCCTAGCTTATAGTCTGCCATCCGTGGAGGCAAAGATATAGTATTGTCTGGGGAACCATTTCAAGTTCTGAGTTATCTTTGCCTAGAAAGACGACACCACTTCCCCAGACATTCTTATTATCCCCTTCTCTCCCACATTGTGCTGGATGACACTCAAGCAATCCAATGTCTTCAAACCCTCCAGTGATGGCAGCAAAGACACAACTGTACAGTATGTCTGTCAATGCCAGCTCTCATCATCAAACTCTACAGTCTAATTGCCCTGTTTCATAGCATCTGCCTTGCATGGGACCAAGTTCCATACCTCAGACCTTGGCTGTCATTGTTCCAGGCCCTACCCTATCATACCATTGATGAAGAAGTTGATGCTACCACCCATTGTCATGGAGGTTCAACAGGTTCAACAGTATACTACTAGTACTACTACATAGGAAAGTTTTTTGTTCCAAGTAGGTTCCCATCAAGTTCAATATATTTCAGTTGGAGTAAGTATGTAGACCATACACTCATTGTACTTTTATGGCTTGTTAGCCTTTTTTTTCACTTTGTGCAGTTCATATTTGCCCTTGCAGATCTTGTGGTGCTTTTTTGTCAGCAGAAAAAGTGTAATAAGATCAATAAGCTCGAATAAGGAAATGGACATTTTGCTGATGACTTAGTGTGAAGTACACTGAGTCACAGACTGCTTTCGAGTCAAGGAATTTTTAGTCAAAATCATTCGACTAAAATCCGACCTGCCTGGCTCGAACAGGCGACCTCAAGATGATATATCCATTACAGTCTCGCGCTCTTCCAACTGAGCTAAGGTCGGCTTTTGTTATTTGTCCCCACAAGAAATAACAACTCGAAATGATTGCCCTCCCACGTTCTACAATCGGGGTCGAATCCTGTTCCTACATGGCCATCACCCTCAGAAGAAACACTTTGACAAAACTGTTTGCTCTTACCCTATTACTAGCAGGGTCCTTTCTCCTATTCTCCTTGTCCGAGACAACCCCATCTTCCATATCCGAGTACAAGGGATACAATGTGATCGAGCGAGTCACTGGGCTGAAGAATCTGAATGCCCAGAAATACAAATCATTGCAACGGAGGATGGGCAGAGATAGCAGACCCGACATACTCGACGACCTAATATCTGCCGGTGTCAGTAACTTTTGGGAACAATTCCAGGTGCCATTGTAAGTTGAGAATCTCAGACAGGTTTTCGTGCTCTAGATGACATTGACCGCTGGCTTAGCATCACCGCCCAGGAGACTAGCCATGCGGATACTCAAAGTGTACTCAGCGCAGTAGAAGAGCTGCTCTCACTCAACGGTTGGGTCGCCGCCTACTGCCCTACCCTAGTCCGCCCTTTCGGACAAAACAAAAACATCGACGATGACGCCTACGACGACCTCGCCAAAGACGATCGACCCTACTACATAGCACTGGCCATACACTCCGCAGACCACTTTCTTGTCGACCAGCTTGCTGTAATAGTTCAATTAGCAAAGCGTCTCGGCACATCCAATCTGTTCGTCTCGATGTTGGATTATGGTTCCACCGATTCCACACCCACCCTCACAGATCTCTGTGAAGCAGTATTGACTCTTCTCGGTGTACCTTTTAGAATCCACCGTGTTCCATCGATGACAAAAGACCCCGCAGCCGCGTACTACCCTTCCGAAGAGGCATACATGCGAAACCTTGCGTTAGAACCACTGCTGGAGCTATACGAAAAGAGACAAATGGCTTTCAGCCGTGTCATCTGGCTCAAAGGATTCACGTGCCCCAACGATATTCTGGAAACGTTACGGGTCAGCATTGCGAACGAAGCGGCGATGGTATGTGGGATGGACTGGGCTGAGTCGGGTGGGCAGTTCATTTTCTCTGATAGGTGAGCGCGCATGAACAGCCGCAAACGCACGGACCTTAGTATTACTCCCTCTCTAGGTGGCGTACGCGAGATATCCGCGGCGACCAGTTTCGGCAGTCCAAGTCTTCATCAAAGCCTAACGCTGTACCCCCTCGAGACAAGAATGGAGCTGCTCGATACACGCAACACCTCCCCTTTCAAGCTTTCTGCTGCGAGGCTGGCACGCATGTCGTAGATCCTGCTCAATCCTACTACAAGGGTTTGAGGTATCGCTATGGCTTGGATTTTCACAACTCGTCTTCCTCAGACACCCCACCTCAACGCTCCCCAGATGCACCCTGTCTCGATAGCAGTCAAGCATGGTTCTGCAGGGACCTTTGGGTCAGTAAAGCATTAGAAGGTGTTCAAGACGACGAAGGGTCTTCCCCTGCTTTCCCCTACCTACAACCTAAAACAGGGATTCGGGCCAATCATCGCCGGCAGGTAGTACCCGAAACACCCGAGGATCCCGATGCCAACGCAGGATCAGATTTTGACGCCATGCCAGACTCTGAGCTTCCTCTCGAGGAGCTTCCAGCTACTCGACTAACTGTACCAAACTCGGCATACGCACCTGCTCGTATCTTAGTTAACCCACGATGCGTGACGACGTATGCGGGCGTGAGCCACACTCGATTGGCACTAGACCTTTTTGGTACCGGCGACGACGACGGATCGCAGGGTAATGCAACCACGAACGTGCTCGACGATTGGGAGGGCGCCCCCGACAGCTTTGTCTGTCAAGAACAACGGTACGCTTTACTCTCGCACCCCACACATTCGAAGACAGTCACAACTGACCTACAATTCATAGTCAAACCGGCGGTCGGGTCGCCGCGAAAACGCAACGCCTGTTGGGCTTTTCCATTCATGATGAATTGGCTGCGAGAGCCCTCTGACTGGCCCGCATCAAACAAGTGTAACTTAATACTAGATATAGCTTGGATCATCATCGTACTCTTTTCTTCTTGCCAAACCCTTTGAAGGCTACACCATCGTCTGAGTCATCGTCCACGATGATATGTCGTCGTTTACTCCCCCTTGCGGGTACTATAACGGACTCCATCTTTCCTGCATGGGACTTTCCTACAGCCCCTTGAGGCTCTGCATCTGGCACCGAGTCTTCCTCGTCCGAATCCAAGAACAACTTTTTGGCTGCTGTGCGCCCCTTTGATTGCGGGGATTTACGAGTCGCCTTTCTAGTCGTTTTTACGACCGGTACATCAGAGTCAGCGCCATCTGATTCTAAAACAGTCGGGGCGTGCCGCTTCTGAGTGCCTGTTGTTTGGGTAGGAGCAAAAGTCTCTTGATCGTTCAAAGTAACGTTATCCTTCCAGTAACCTGTTGTACAATAAGGGGAGCCGTGCATCGAGAAAGCCCCTGGAACATACCTGAGCCAACCCCGTAATCATGTTCGGCCCTAGCCACAAGCTCGATAGGAGGACGCGACGAAGGAGTTGGTGTCTACGGCGTTGTTCAAGAGATGGCCACAATAAATGTCAACGACACGTACCTTTTTAAACTTTTTGAAATTTGGCCGACCATCGTAGGTACGCGTCGTATGCACATGACCAGAATTCCGGCGAAAGACCTCCAAGTCCATCACCACCATAAAGTTGCCCCGCAAATTCCTCGCCTCGGTGTCAAAGTCTCCAAGAACTTCCCATGCCTGCTCGTCCTCCTCGCGATGGATATCTGGTTTTGAGATGCGAAGATTATTGAATTCTCGATCAAAGGCATCCTCGGCCGTCTTCTTCCCTTTTCTTGACGCGAGGGCGGTCAGGAAAGCTGGATCAGTGTCTAATTGATCACTCTGCGCAGTTTTAGACTTGGTTCGCTTCGATGGTGGTTTACGATTCGCTCCAGAGCCCTGTGGAGCATCCACATGTGCCTCTTGGGCTTCTTGCGGCAAAGGGGACTTCCGAGGTAATGCGGGTGCATCAGGCCGCGCTTGCGAATGACCACTCTCCTCCTCTTCCTCAGCCACCACATCAAGTGTTCGTGGGGGAGCAGCTATTTGAGAATGCAGTACTCGCGAGTCGCTTTGGGTGGCGCTCTCGCCCTGAGTGAAACCGACAGAATCGCTCATCGCGACGTCATATGCGTCTCGGAGACCATGTGGATCGACGGTCATCTTGCCCGGATCGCTTGCATCGAAAAGTGCCTTGAACTTTTTTAGCGGCGGTTCCTCGCTACGCTCGTTTTCTACAACGGGCTCTTCGACTGAAGGAAGATCTGGCACAGGTGTTCGTCGTTTCAGTTTGGACGACCGTGTCATTTCAGGGAGCTAACATGACGTTCAAAATTCGCCCATGTTGGTAGATGTGAACTGGGCCTACTGGAGGAAGTGTGTATCCCGCCTGGGTCTCTTCTTTGACGTTGGACACGACAGGTTCTTCTGCACGACTCGTCGACGACGGAGGCCTAGTACGACGAAGAAGCGTCTGAAAGAGGTCAGACTCAACGACCAAGTCAGGAGGGTGATATATCCGCATACCTTGCTGGGCGGAGGAGGAATAGGCAAGCCATATAGCATGGGCGGGGGAGAGGGAGAAGGAGATTTGCGACGAATATCGTTTGACTCCAGGGGAGCCTTCTCCGGCGCAACAGGCAGGGACGGTTCATTCGGATGGGTATTCGGGACAAAATCTGGGAGAGGGGATTCGCTCTCAGCCAAAGCACCTATTATGCAAGTCAGGAAAAAAACGAGACGATGCGCAAAGGAAAACCACCTTGGCTCGAAGACCCTTGATTGATTAGCGAGGCATCGGTATTGATCACGGCATTCATCAGCGTGTCCAGATTGACAAGCGGTAACGAGAGACTGTATCGCGAAATGAGTACCCGCCATGATGGTGCAGAATAACGCATCCACCTTTGCGCATCAGCGGCCATTTCCCGCCACTTGTCCGCACCAACGGTAGCCTGCACTACGTGCTCGCGGACAACGATGGCGACTTTCAAACCAGCCTCGTCTACCTTCCTTTTTGCCTTTCCCAGCATCTGTCTCCACTTCGCTTCCCCGTTCGTCAGGGGAAAACACTCATACTCGCCGTCGCCGCGAATGATCAACTCTCTTGTATCCCCATCGACTTGTCCTCCCGCGTCACTCAGTAGAACGAATCGATATCCCTTTAGGAGATGAAGTCTCTCCTCGTTCGGCTCCCAGAACTTGAAAGACTTGAGCGGAGTCGCCAACGAAGGCGAGAAGATGGGTCTGTATTTGCTCTCCAAAGGAGGGTTGAAGAACTGTTCCAAAGGCGCCAGTTTGAACGGATGACTATCGTCGGACGTGGTTCCGAGGCGGATGAGTTCTTGCAGCCATTCTACCTTCACAAGCTGAGTAGCCGACAGCAAGGATGTAGCCAATGGGACGGTGAGTTCATACTTGGGAGTGAAGTGGTGTGTCGCAAGCGAGCTCGGAGAGGTTATCAGACTTATGCCTGAAGTCACTGCTATAACTCTGGAACACGTAAGATGATGCAGAACACCCACCCATTGCAGCACAGTCCTCGCTTGATATAGATGGCAGAGACCGCGCAGGCGGAAGAAAACACGCTACACGTCGCCACTGTACCCTGCCATTTTCTGTCAGAGATGGAGAACACACTACTCACGGAGACAAGACACACTCGACGGACACTCCTACCACTATATTGACCTTATCCCCCGACTTGAGTTGAGTTGAAGACGAGGGATTCACCATGACAGCTTTACCGTCCCGGTCGATCGACATTGGTTTCTCCTTTGCATTGTATATCTCCAACGTCGGGACAAACGATGGGTTGGGCTGAAGCACATGCACAGTTATACCAAGGGTCACTTCAATTGCTCCCTTGGGCACGCACCACGTCGTCTTGTGTACAAGGGCCCACCGTGAACTCGCAGTGGTCGCGAGATATCTTCTTGTTGTTCACTAACAGCGGTTTATCTTTACGACCGAGGGGAACCTTGCGACCAGTCTTCAGCAACTTTGTCTCTGGGGTCAAATCATTCACGAGCGCGAAAGATGCATCGTCGAACGGGCTCACTGGTGGTGCTGACATCCCCACTCCCGGAATCGAAAGGCCCTGTTAGTAACCACATACTATTGACGAACAGAGGAGATAAATGTGGCGGAGCGCGACGCGGTACGCACGTGACACGTAATACTGCTGACTAAAGCTGTTTAAGTAACCCCTTCCGGAGCTGCAACACTCCATTCCTCTAGGAAATTATCGAATAGTGCGAAGTACTTTACAGAGCAGTGAGAAATTTTAGATACGTTGCTGCCGAAAAAAAAGGTCCCTGCATAACGAAAAGTTCCAACGATGTCACAACACCTAGATCACGACTGCGGCGGATGCGTCTGACCACTGGACGACCCTGTGGGATCACCATTAGTTCTTGGACCCGCGTATGGCTGCTGCCACTGCAATGGAGAGCGATACATGCCCTGTGCACCCGAACTCTCCGCGGGAGATCCGCAGGCCGTTTGCATCATTGCGGGATAATACCCGGGGTAGGTGTATGCTACCGAATATGGCATCTGCTGAGGTGGAGGTTGACCCATTTGGTAAGGCCAAGACCCAGTCGCGAACATTGCCGAGGAAGGCTGGTAATGATAAGTAGACATATACAAAGATGCAGGCGCAGGTGTGGATGTTGAAGTGGAGGAACCAGAGGAAGACGACACAGCGGACGGAAAAGTTGCAACGCGAAGCGTAGGGGTTGCCTCCTTGCTCCGCTGAGGTGCCGCTGCGTAAAGGAACACGTGAGGGAAGATCAGAGATCCACGAGGATCGCGCTCACGTTCGGGTGCAGGTTCAGATGGTTTTTGCATCACAGTCTGGTCATCGGTCTGACCGAACACAACGCTACCCCACTTAAACTCTCGTTTGATACCCCTATCCCAAAGCACCTCAATGGATTTGTTTTCCTCGATAACGCGGAGTAGCGAGACTTCGAAAACCCCGGCGCTCACGCGAATCTTGATTCGAGACATTGACGGAAGTGCAAGAAGCTCATTTCGGATTTTATCCTGCTTATTCGCTTTCTTCGCAGCTGCGACGGCCTAGCGACAGAATAAGTCATGGGAAGGATAAAGTTGCATTTGCAAATGCTCACCGGGTTGTGTTGGTTACATAGTACTTGCACTTCGTTCTTCTTGATCGTTTTCAGCACGTGAGGTTCCGCATCCACGATGGGCGGTGCGTCTTGAGTCACAAACACCCCGGGCGTCACTTCAGATAGAGAAGGCCCTCCGGACGAGTGAGGTATATGAGAGGACGCTGGTTGTATATCAACCAGAATTACTTCCTTCTCAACCTCGCGTAATACGGTGTAAGAAACACCATTTTGTCCTTCTCTCGCACAGGACACGTGGAATGACTTGGTGCACTTTCCCTTGGTGCACTGGATAGGGGCACCGTGTGCCTTTTGTCGTCCCTTGTTGCAAGCAGAACATTTCTGAAGCACGCCATTACAACAAATCCGATGCAGAAGAAATGGTTTCCTACCAGTTGCCATCTGTCTTTCACGATCGCGTCCACCCCAAACACTCTCGACTCCCGAACATGCGAGCCATCAGGGAGAATCTCTGCGGACTCCACCGTATCAACCCATGTCTCGGGCACCACCTTTGCGCACTCTTCGTGCGCCATCCATTTAGTGGCATCGTAGATAGATGACAATGAGTCAGGGAGTTCTCTCCTTCCTATGGGTGGATCCTGAACACGCAAGAGACCATCGTGTGACATGGACACGCATAGGCAGCAGGGAAACCCTTCTGGTTCTGGAGGTTTAGGTCCGAGTTTAAGAGTGACGGAAAACTTGGAAGGTGAGGCAGAGCTAGACAATCCGGATTCGGCTGTCGGCTTTGGTCGCTTTCGCTTCGGTGCACCATCAACTCCCTCAGCCTTTCTCTTTGATGATGATGGCGGCTGAACAGACGGATCAAGCATCTCCGCCTCACGGTCACGCATATCACGCAGAAGCTGATCGACGTCTATGCGAACGCTGGCGACTCCTTAGACAATAAATCACGAGAGATGGAGAGAAATACCTGTCGGTCACACATTGACATGCCTTTGCCCTGCGACCAAGTTCGACCCAGCTCTCTAGGGCGAAGTTGACGCTCTCTGCACAATTAAATCCAAGATTGAATCCGGCGTGGTAGCCCCGGGGGAAGGTGATGACGAACTCGTGTTCCCGCTGGACGAGGAAGTTTGGTCGACAGGAGGACTGAGCTAGCAACGTCGGTGATGCAAGGAAGGATTTATGTCGCAAGAACTGCGGGCATTGGGATGTGTCCTTGGGGAAATAGCCTATCCCGCCAACGTCAGAAACTCGACACAGGACGAATGACGAAGAGCGCACTCTTCATCGTTGACTCGAGGGCAGCAGCTCGTCCCTGGGGTACCGAATACCAGAATTTTGGTGCGCCGAAGTGAATGTAATTGATACTGAAAAGATCCATGTCCTCGACGTGCCAGGCAAACGTAGCTCTCCACATCCCAAAGTACAAGTAAGGCAAGTTTACGCCGGGAAGACCGTTCGAAGTGGAGGGCAGGAGACGTGAAAGGAAGGAAGGGAGATGGGCGACATTCCAGATTTTCGTCTCGTCAGTGTACAGTGAACCTTGACCAAAGATTTCAGTCGCGTGTTTGGTCGTGACCGTGAAACGCACCTTGCGAATCAGCGCCATACCAAGCAGGGCGTCCCAAACCACAGTTTCGCCAGTACTGACGCTCGAGCTTTTGACAAAACTCGGTCGTATAGTCGTCAGGAGTGGTACCTGGGGGCAACCAGTCTTTGTTGGGGTCAAACACCTGCATGAACGCGGCATCCTTGGCAGCGCGCGCGGCGAGTTGTGCCTCACGTGCCTCACGGGTCTGTGTTCGTCTGCCCTTTCCCTTTGGCTTTTCCTCTGTTTGATCGGCATCAACGTCAGCAAGATTGTCAGGGTCATCTTCTGCGCCAGCATCGTCACCCCCGTTTCCCGGAGAGGGCGGGTGATCGACATCAGCAGTTGGTGTGCGAGGATTGCCAGCACTTGTGGGTGGGGACATGTACTCGCCACGGGACTCGTTGACAAGCACGTCCGTGGACGATTCGCCGCGCTCTTCCTTGATTGCGGGGAAAGGTGTTTCCTCCGGCTCGACGGACTCCACTTTGTGGCTGGAAGCGCTTGGACGAGCTCTTCTTGGTGGCCTGAGACCGACACGCGCGCTCCTTGCATGGAGGCCGACGTCATCGATGCCAGGGGCACGGAATTCTTCTTTATCGCAAAGCTCTGCCCACTCGCGGACGCTCATGCGCCTGCGCTTCTCCACGTTTTCCTGCCGGAATAGGCCACCGCGGCCGAGCATGTGTTGTTCGATGGGGGATCTTATCCTGACGTTTGCGAGTTGATCTCTAATTGAGGGCAACGCGTCGACCCTGGGGACGATGAGGGCCACTGGTGCGCGACGGGGGGAGGGTGCTCACCATTCCTTTGGGGGGATTACCTTGACGATGCCGCTTTTGAGACCCCAGCACTCGATCTTTGTCATGTAGCCCTCAAAGTCGGCAAACTCGTCCATGGAGGGCTTGAACACGGGTATGCCGCGGTGGGCGAGCGGGTCGTCGTCGGGGTCGAGCCACGGCCGGGCATCGGAGTTCGGCGAGGGGGGGAGATGGGCGCCCTCTGAGCCAAAGAAGTGGTCGGGCTGGACGGTGGGTGCAGGGACGGGTGATCTGGGCGGGGTCGGGGTCGGGCGGTTGCTGGACATGGCGGGCTGGCTATTCTCCCACGAGGGGAGACGACGCGAACGGTGAGCGGGAGTGTGTCGTCGTCGTGGTCGTCGGCGGGGACGGTGACGGTGACGATGAAGACGAGCGTCGAGCAATGCCCCTTCTTTTGGGCGCTTGTCTTTGTCGGCAATTCCCGCGATTATGTAATCTATATTCTTACTTAAAAAGCTATCTAACACTTACTGACACCAGCACTAACAATGTCGCCAGTGCCGCATCTCATGAGCATGGCGGACCTCACCGGTCCGCAGATTCTGCGCATGGTCAGCCATGCACACGCTCTCAAGCAGGTCTCTCTCCCCTGGCTCGCCCCGCAGTCCCGGAACCAGAAAAATGCGCGTCTGCGTATGCCCTCACAGTCCCTCTTTAACAAATCGATTGCCCTCATCTTTGCAAAACGCAGCACCCGCACACGCGTCTCCGCAGAGACAGCCGCCGTCCTCCTGGGTGGCCGCGCCCTCTTCCTCGGTCGCGAGGACATCCAGCTTGGCGTGAACGAGTCCCCCCGCGACACCGCCCGTGTTCTCGGCGGCATGTGTCAGGGCATCTTTGCCCGCGTCGGTGTTCACGAAGAAATCGAGGTAAGCTCATCCAATTCGCATTCTTCGCAGTACAAACATCCCCGCAGGAACTCGCAAAATATTCGCCCGTGCCCGTGCTTAATGCCCTCTCTTCCCTCTGGCACCCCACGCAAATCCTTGCAGACGTACTCACCCTGCATGAGCACGCTCACCTGTTCGATCCGACTCAAATACCCGGTCCTGGCCCAAATAAGCCGCTTCCCTCCCTCCGCCCCCTCACAGTGGCCTACGTCGGCGACTCGGCCAATGTCCTCCACGACATGCTGGTCACATACCCGCGTCTTGGGCACAAGCTCCGTGTCGCATCCCCACCGCAACCCGCCTATCAATGTCCTAAACCCGTGTGGGATCGTGTCATGGAGTTAGGGTGTGACAAAGACATTTGGTGGGGAAGCGACCCTCGCGAAGCCGTTCAGGGCGCCGATGTCGTCGTCACCGACACCTGGTGAGAAACAAACACACTCGCGTTCCCTTGTCAAATGAATCTTCTCCCACAGGATTTCCATGGGGCAAGAGGCAGAAAAAGAACAGCGTCTCAAAGACTTTGCTGGTTATCAAGTTACAGAAGCGCTTTGTCGGGAAGGTGGCGCAAACCCCAATTGGAAATTCCTCCATTGCCTGCCACGGAAAAAGGACGAAGTCGACGATGAGGTGTGTCCAAGGCAACCTAGCGCCTTCTCGTGACCGACTGTGCTTTAGGTATTTTATGGCCCGCGATCTTTGGTCTTCCCCGAAGCGGACAACCGAAAATGGACCATCATGGCCGCGTTCGAGTACGTCTTTTGAACTACCTCGAGTTCACCTCTGATCCCCGCCTGTCCCAGTCTCCTATTTGGTAAATGGGATCTCACCGGTGAGCACTCGGCAGACAAGGCAACCCGGTAAAAGGACTACCCGATGAGAATTCTACATATGGTACTTGTGAATCTAAGTAGAAGCATTACTCAAAAACATACGCAGCCACCACTTGTGATGTCATCCGTCTGCGAGGAAGCATATGTACCTCTTTCCACGCAAATGCCCTTGTTCACCAGCACGCACCACCCCTCTCCCACAGAAACTGAAATAGATAAGTCCATCCATTCCCTAAGATGTGATCACGACCCCAGCCAACTCAGCCCACATTATCCAATTCGCATTGCCCAAAGCACTCCATACAACCAGGCCACACCATCTCACCCCGACCCCTCGATGTCGACGTTCAGCACCGCTTGCATCTCGCATTGCCCCATCTCGCGCTCCAACCCACTCATGCGGCACCACGTCCACGCACAAAACGAGATCTTCCTCCCGCTTGTCTCGGCGCACCCTCTCATTGAATAGGATGCTCCTTGAAGCATGATCCCCCCTCCACGGAGAACCTCAATCCCCAGGGCCGGCATCACACACCCAGCGCCCGAACCAGGATCGGATCGGGAGGAACGCAGCTTGATACTGCCGTTAGTTTCCAAGGACAGAGGCGATCAATGTGGTCACATGCGCATACCCTCTGTTCCCCTCCAGGTCGCGACGAGAGTCAGCTTCCCACCCGCCATCGCTATTCTGCATCCTGATGACCACAAGACCCATCACCACGGATGCACAAATAGGCTCCAACCAAAACGGCGACGTCCGAGTCGGTATGAACGGTAGGTACAGCAATCCTTCGACACGTGTGCCACCACTACACGAGGCCGTCCTTTCGATGCTGGGTCACAATCGTACGCGCTATTCCCCTTTTCGTGACGTGGGTCAACTACATCTCCTGTTTGAGCTCGTGATGAATATGTTTCAAGAGTGCCGACTCCCATCGTGGCTTTCCGGTCTGTCGTTTAAGACTCGGAGGAAGATCACGCACGCTCTCGAACGACTATCTCGAACGACCGTTTGTCTGGCTCTTCAAAAAGTGGTAATGGTCATTTCGGTTTGTCTCATGCGCATTGAGTAATACATGTGTTAGTCAGGCGATAGTGTCACCGTCGATGGTACACGATGTGCTCCGAGAAACGAAAGACAAAGGCATTTCGCCTGAACAGTCGTGGATGGACGACCTCGAAACGAGTGATGACGCTAACGGTAAATCTAGATTCCAGACGTGCGAGCCATCGGGTTTTCAACTCGGTGATCTGGTCGATGCAAATTCTTGTTTTTTTGATCGTGTCATACAACATCGACCGTCGCGCCGAAACCGACACCACCTCCAATTCCGATCTACATACATCATAGTACATGTTATTACAACCAAATGTATGTACCACGGCTTACTGGCCTCCTGGCCCCCCCAGCACATTGGGATATTCATAGAAGCGATAAAAAGATATGTGTGACACCTGTAAACAATTGTGATAAGAACGAGGGCAAACAATAAAATTGACCTACCACAGAAAAGAAAGATTACCGCCGCAATGAAGAGAAGGTACGGTAAAGAGAGGACCAGTAAAAGCTCTCGTCTATACATCTCCTGCAAAGAAGGGCCCGCGTGGCGAAATCCGTTTAAAAAATTCTCGGAGCTCGTACAAAGAAAACCAATTTGAAGTAATTGTCCGGAAAGAGAGATCGCCATTGAGAATGACAACAATCGAATAGACTCCTGTTCCGTGCAGTCAGTCCAGCGGCAAGTGGATGGCAGTACAGCACTGAAGAGTGCTGCAGAGAGTAACACAATGCCCTGCTACTGAGAGATGAGTCAGCAGTAGCAAAAATGACGGCTAGAATACATACGAGGACCAACAATTTTGCCAAACGAGCGTTGTATCTGTCACAGACTTGCAGGTTACTCTGTGTCTCTACTTCTCGTCTGGACGAAGAACCCAGGCGTGTCCCCAGAATGACCCAGTACAAGAAGGTGAACAATACGGATGGTGATTCCGACCTGGGCGTGGTCGACGAAGAAGGGTATTGGCCCGGGGGTGCGCAATCAACCCCAACGCCGTCAAGTTTCAAGTTGAACACTGGGTCCATATGAGAGCTTCGTAAGCTGGTGAACCGTCCGTCTTGCAGCGGGGGGGATTTAGGGTCGGAGTCCGATGCCATGGTGGGTTTAATCTAGTTCATTTAATTGGCAGCCACGAGGTTCTTTCAGCGCCTCGACACAATGCGTTCACCACGCGGCATAAAGTGACGATATCCTCACCCAGGCCACGATACAAACGCTGCTAGATCGGAAGAGGGCTGTTCAACACCTCCGGGCCGCATGGATTGCCATGAGGCAGCCAGTGTGCGCACTGATTGAAATGCCTCCTTCCCCGCGCCTGGCCCACCCAGAAAGCAGTCAGACTACATGGACCTAGTCCCCCCCTCCCAAAGGTAAGATCGCAGACCATACCAATGCGGCTCTGACGAACTATTGAACAGCTCCCCCGTCGTCTGCCCCAATCCCACCCCAATGCCCCCCAACAGTCAGAATATGCCTAGGGCTTGGCACGCGCCGAAGGGCTTCCTAGCGCATTCACTTTTCACACTCGCCTGTCTTTATGCAATTGGTGAGAGAGATCTCGTGGCATTCTGGGTGTTTCTTGAGGCGCACGATGGATGGATTCGGTTTCACGAGCGTCATCGTGCCCTTCTGATTCCGGTGATGACAATGGTTAGTGTTAGTGCGTTCTTCATTAGTCGTTCTGACGGCCTCTCTCAACAGCAGGGAGTAGTCCTGGCAACAGCTGTCGTTTTTCTGACGACATCTCCGCCAGTGCCCTTCGCTGATTACACCACACCCAAAGCCTATTTTGCGCTATCCTCTGCTTTTGTGTTGTCTCTGGCAGGCGTCGCATTCCAGCTCGCATTCTTCGGTATCTCTCACGAGTTACCAATGCGGAATCTCCCTGAAGACGAACTCTTGAATTCCCGACGAGGGATCCTCGCTTATTTGATCTATTTCCGTCTTCCCTATCTCTTCCTCTTCTTCTCTCTATTGTTCCTGACAGCAGGCAAGTATAATCCTCGCCATGCTATCACTTTCAGCCTCTCCGAGTCTGAGCATTACTTCTCTTGGCTATAGGGTTCATGCTTGCGTGGCCTCGAATGTTTGCCTACCTGATCGGCCTCATCCTGTTCTGTGGCACTGCCATTATGCTGCAGCGTCGTTGTCTGCCAGTCGATTCATGGGTCGCACCGGTAGTTGCAATTTTGTTCGTTCTCATCGTAGTCGTCTATCTTTTCGTGATTTCTCTCGTGTCGGCGAGCAACCTGGAGAAGAGCACATGACGCATCTTCATACTTTATAAATTTGAATAGGCCAATTAAACTTTGTAGCGGATACCCATGGCTACTGTACTCTGTAGAAATACTCACTAGAAGTTGAACCAAAAAAAAAGAAGCACAGCCACCACTTGGAAGCTCGACCTGAACGTTACGACAAGTCGGAACAGGATGGCTTCACAAGCTGCTACTGCTGTGATCGTCGACGCAGTAGTAATGAAGATTTTGCACGCGCACAGCTTCGCTCGCACCTCTGCACAAGCAATGTCCGTTCTCTCCAACTTGTTGACCAGATATCTCGTTCTCCTAGCGTCGGCTTGTGGCCACCTCTCCGAGCTCGCGGGGCGATCAAGCTTGTCTGTTCACGACTTGGTCGCTTGTCTTGAAGAGTTTGGGACCAGTTTGGATGAGTTGGGCGAATACGGCAGCACGGAAGGGGTTGAGCTGTCTAGGTATGGATCTAGCAGTGCGAAAAGGCTCGACGACCTCGCAGATTTCAGAGGTATGGTCTGCTTGGTGTTTTTCACGCTTATCAACTCGTTCTGCTCTGTAGGTTACCTTGGAGAAGGACTCGTTCCCAACGACGATCCCATCCTTCTGAATTACGCGCCACTCCTTGAGGATGTCCCAAACATCAACGGCATAGAAGAGGATGGTGAAGAGTCTGACGATGAACTAAGTGATGCTGACGGATCGGTGCAAGCTGTCGACCAGTTTATAGAACCGCTATCATATCGCGAACATCCCACAGCATCCTTCACGCCAGACTTTCTACCACCGTTTCCTGATGCCTCCCAGCCGCAGTCCCCCTCACCTACACCTGCCCCCCATGCAGTCAAGATGGAAAGACCCCCATCACCGCTCCCACAACATATTACATCGATTACTGCCGGAGACTACCTCATCCAGGTACCATACTCCGAGTCCGTCCTCGCTAACACACCATCATGGCATCTACCATCCCAAACCTCGGCAGCGCGAACGTCCAAGTCCCAACCTCCCCGCTTCCCGACGCCGTCGACCCAACAAGCACTTTTAGCAGCCTACCACCACATACTAACCCATCCCGTCTCTCAGCCAGGGCCACCCAACCCTGCGAAACACAAGGTGGCGATGGCACTTCTCTCTCAAGTTCAAAATAATCCTCGATGGGATACGCCGTCGACCCTGTACGCGAATGTCGTACCGTGTCCTCCTCGCGTCGCACCCATTGGACCATCCTACCCCATTGCTCGCAGTGCATTAGAGGCTACTCGAACAGGAAAGGACACCGACAAGGACTCGGACAAGAGACCAATGCTTCCGCCTGCGCCTCCTCGGCCCGTCTTTTCCAACGACAAGACCGTCTTTCTTGCTTCGCAACAGTCCTCCAGGATTCCCGAGCTTGCTCGTCAAGTCCTCCCTGTGCGTATACCTGCTTCCAAACATACGCTCTACTGAGATTAGCATGTATAGGGTCCCGTACTGTCGCGCACGTCACGCCTCACTCATCCACCGGTTCTGCAACGAGGATCGCAGAAACTTTATTACGGTCCAGGTATTCCAGCACCGTGGAATTCGTCGCTGACCATGTCTGCAATGCAAGGCGGAAAGGGAGGGGAAGACGGGCCCACGACCAACGGGCAAGACGCGTCGTCGTTTTCGCTTCCAGACGCGCAAATGTTTGCGACGTGGGACTATGAGACTAAGCAGTACAGTGAACCTTTGGGGGCGGGTCGACGGGGCAGGGTGTCTGCGACGCCGATTGTCTCGTTATCGTCGCTCGGTAGACCTTCTAAAGTTGGCACTTGAATTTACAGGGCCCGGGTGTATTTATATGTCGAGCCTGCGAAGAGAGTACTAGTTTGATGTAACGAAAAAAAGGTGCATGCTTCGAATCATTAAATTGCGGTCTCATTTCGCACTCGCATTGGTCATGATAACCGTTATCAACGTGTTCGCTTGTTGAAATCTGGTCGGTTCAGCGCCTCTCACCATGTCTTGGACTACGCTACCTATCTTCCCTTTCCTCATCGCTTTATATCTAAGTGTAAATGGAGCCAAAACTCGCAAACTATCTCCCTCTGGTGCTGTAACAGCGTTCGTGGTCGGCTTCGCATTGATGTCGACGCACGTTCGCGCAGTAGGCATATCCCTCCTGGTGTTCTACTTGCTGGCATCCAAGGCGACCAAGCGTAGGTCACCCTATGTAACTTCACCGTGCCGATGGCTTGACGAGCACGCAAAGGGGGCAAGCAGCGCAAAGCTCAGCTCGAAGCAGGTCACCACGGTTCTGGCAGTGGCTACCGCACCGGATGGCAGGTTCTTTGCAACAGCGCCACGGCTTTCGTCGCGTGCGCGATATGGAGCGTGAAATTTACCCCGGACGCGTTACCCTGGTCCTTGCTCGCGCGAGCTATCCATGTACCTCGTGGCCTTGACGTATACTCAAGCGACAGCTGGTGTCCCATGTCGCCTGCTGTAGCTGATGGCCTTTCTCGTGCCCTCGTATTTGTGACCCTGGGGTGCGTCTCTCACACCGCATGCGTGATTTGCCTTACAACGTCCTCTCAAGCCAATTCGCTTGCTGCCTCGGGGACACGCTTGCCTCGGAATTGGGCATCCTTTCGAGCTCCCCACCTGTTCTCGTCACGACGCTGAAGAAGGTACCTGCAGGGACGAATGGTGCGATCTCAGTCGGAGGCACGATCGCGTCAGGCATAGGTGGATGCATTATTGGGCTTGCGCAATTCGTGAGCCTGGTCGTGGAAAACAGTGTTTGCAGAGCCGAGTGGACGCGTTTGCTCCCCACGCTGATTGGGTGGGGCTCGGCCGCGGGAATCCTTGGGTCTATGGTGTGTCATCGTCTTCTCTGTGCTACCACGACCGTCGTACGATCACCGGCGTGGCCTAGCTCGATTCCCTGCTTGGAGCGACCCTACAACGTACGCGCTACTCTACGGACAAGAAATGGATTCTCCAGGACGAATCGGTGCCCGACAAGAACGAGTCCATCAAGGTGATCAGCGGAATAAACGTGTTGACCAATAACCAGGTTCGTGCATCGCTTCCCGTTGCCGTTCGTCCCGTACTAACCGGGCGCCCAAGGTCAATTTGCTGTCTTCTGCGATTACGGCGCTTGTCGTGGCGGCCTTTGCCTGAAGGTCTGCACCACTGCATTGCCAAATTGGCGTCGTCGGAGTGGGACATGCTTCTTGTGCTCTCAAACGCCCATAGAATACGAGTCAAGCCTATACGATTAGTTACCGCATTAGGAAAACCCCATTGAGATCTTGCTCACGTGTGTTCGATCCGGACGTATGAGGCCAAACTCATAAAAATTGCCCGCCGCTTGTCCGCCCGCTCCGCTTTTCCACTTACCCTCACAGCGAATATCTGGTCATGGCTGAGCAGGCCACAGAACCGCCAAAGCGCGACGTGCAGAACCATCTTCTCTTCGAATGTGCTTGGGAGGTCGCCAACAAGGTCGGAGGCATCTACACCGTCATAAAAACCAAGGTCCCCGTCACCGTCGCAGAGTATGGTGATCGATACACCCTCATCGGCCCTCTGATGTACAAAACCGCCCCCATGGAGGTCGAGGCGCAGGAGCCCACCGATCCCGTGCTCGCAGCCACATTGGACGGCATGCGCGCCGAAGGCGTCAAGTGTCTGTACGGCCGCTGGCTGATCGAGGGTGCGCCCCGCGTGCTCTTGTTCGACACCGGCAGCGCATTCCATCGACTCGACGAGTGGAAGGCAGACCTCTGGAATTTGGCTGGCATCCCTTCCCCTCCCCACGACACCGAGACGAACGATACGATCGTCTTTGGATACCTCGTCGCGTGGTTCCTCGGGGAGGTGCGTGATCCGTCGGCTCCCGTTCTCTCTCCACTGACCGGTTTCGGCCGACGATCGTTCAGTATGTGGCGCAACAGCTCCACACTGCCGTCGTCGCCCATTTTCACGAGTGGCAGGCCGGCGTCGCCATCCCGCTCTGCCGAAAGAGACACATCGACGTCACGACCGTGTTCACGACCCATGCGACCCTCCTCGGCCGTTACCTCTGTGCCGGCAGCGTCGATTTTTACAACAACCTCCAGTACTTTGACGTCGACCACGAAGCTGGCAAGCGTGGCATATACCACCGTTATTGCATCGAACGTGCGTCCGCACATTGCTCGGACGTGTTCACGACGGTGTCGGACATCACGGCGTACGAGTCGGAACATCTTTTGAAGCGCAAGCCGGACGGTATAGTGCCCAATGGGCTCAACGTCGTCAAGTTCCAAGCGATGCACGAGTTCCAGAATTTGCACGCGACAGCAAAAGCCAAGATTCACGAGTTCGTCCGGGGACACTTTTATGGTTACTATGATTTCGATCTCGACAATACGCTCTATGTCAGTTCTCGGCGCTGATCGTTTATGGACGTGGCTGACATCTCTGAAAGATGTTTACCGCCGGTCGCTACGAGTATCGAAACAAGGGGGTAGATATGTTCATTGAATCTCTTGCGCGTAAGCAGGTCTTCGTTGTCATGCCTGACCTTGTTTCACTACGTCATCGACAGGTCTAAACTATCGCCTTCAACAATCGGGTTCGAAGACGACCGTCGTTGCGTTCATCATCATGCCCGCTGCGACAAATTCTTACACGATCGAGGCCCTTAAAGGGCAAGCTGTCATGAAGCAATTAAAAGACACCGTTATTGAAATACAAAACCGAATCGGTGCTCGTTTGTTCGACCATGCTGCAAGGTATCACGGGTATGTGCTATCAACGACCGATCCATGATGGTTTCATATTCTTGACTCCACAGGGAGGGCAAAATGGATCTCCAACCGGATACCCTCTTATCTGCGGAGGACCAGGTGTTGCTGAAGCGGCGGATATTTGCGCTGAAACGCAGCTTGTACCCCGCGATTGTCACGCACAACATGGCGGATGACGCCAACGACCCCATTCTGAACCAACTTCGCCGCGTCAAACTGTTCAATTCCCCATCTGACAGGGTCAAGGTGATTTTCCACCCTGACTTTTTGAACTCGAACAACCCCATCTTGGGCCTTGACTATGAGGAGTTCGTGAGAGGGTGCCACCTCGGTGTGTTCCCAAGCTACTATGAGCCGTGGGGTTACACCCCAGCAGAATGCACGGTTGTGAGTAATGCGTCCGATATTGATGGCGATCAAGTTACTGACTGCGAGATCAGATGGGTGTACCGTCTGTCACCACCAATCTGTCTGGATTTGGGTGTTTTATGCAAGACCTCATCGAAAGACCAGAAGATGAAGGGTGCTACATCGTCGATCGGCGGATGCAGTCTGTTGAAGAGGCTATCAACAGCCTGGCCAGCTTCATGTTCACATTCACGAACAAGACGCGGCGACAACGGATTAACCAACGTAACCGGGTGGAGCGATTGAGTCCGCTGTTGGACTGGAAAAACCTTGGCGTCGAGTACTCCAAATCGAGACAATTGGCGTTAAGGCGGGCATATCCGGACGCATTCCTGAATGCGAGCGATGACGAGGATAGTGATTGGTTTGGGGCGAGCATGGAGCGATTCTTCCCGTCTGCCCCTGCGAGCCCTCGTCTGCGCATGTCGGGGATCGCCACTCCGGGGGACATGGGAACGCTTACCGAGGAGGTGAGCCGTCCAGGGCGGGAAAGGCTAACTCGGGCTCACCGCTTTCCAGATGGAGCGACTGCATACGAGTGACTACCGTGGGTATCCATGGCCACAGTCGGCCCAGGACGAGGAGGAGGATGGGTATCCTTTGTAAGTGGCTGTCCTTATCAAGGTTTTGTCTGACATTGACCCTTCATTTCCGCGTTGGGTGACTGCGATAGCCCGCTGGTCACCAAGGTCCGTTCACGCGCGGGGTCTTCTGGGGTAAGCACACCTGCCGTGGGTGCGCTGAAGAGCTTGAGTGAGAGGGACCTGCAAAAGGCAGATGCTGCGCTGAACGAGGTGACGGCGACGGAGAAGGCGTGAATGGACCAAGACTGGCGAAGCCTCGTTATGCACATGCTCGAATACGTATCTACATAGATTCTTATCGCAATTTTTGGCTTTGTGATCGGGGAATGTGCGTCCCGGGTTTTCCCGACTAGCCGGGACATCACATGCATCACTTTTTCACGCTTGTTTGTTTGCATCCATCATCATTGTGTCTCTCCGCATCGTCGCCGACAGCGACGACAGCCTGTCCGACGTTGTTCTCGCCGTCGTGGACCAACTACCAATACCATGAGCGCACCGCGTCCGACGATGAAGACCATCCAGAAGCGGTTGTACACCGCACTCCCCCGCACCCCCTCGACATCGGCCAGCGCGATATCCAGAGTTCGCTCGAACTCGGCCCCGTCGTCCCGCTCGTTGTACACAGCGAACTCGTCCTCCGGGCCACTCGCCTTCTTCGACTCGCCCCCACCCCCGCCACCCCCTCCCAGCTCTCGCCCAGGCAATCCGCACATCGTCTCTACGTCGCGCCTTCCCATCAAAGCGGAAGGCGAGGGGACGAGCCCGCACTCGCACAACTCGCCGCACGGACAGGGCCAGACGTCCGGCCAACCCCCTTTTTCCCTCGCACTCACCTCACCACAGGCGAATTCCTCGTCGCCGCCCGTGATACCCGCGTCCCATCAGTCCGCGGGGTTCTTTCCGTATTCCTCCTTTCCCCCGATCCCGTTTTGTAATGTGTCGCTTTCTGATCAGTCCGACTCGCATCCGCGTGTCAAGCGGCATCGCATGCGATATCACCTGGATGTCGGTGCGTACGGCATTCCGAAGCATGCAAAGAAGAAATCAGGCATGGGCGGCGCTGGTGTCTCCACTGGATGTTTCACGGAGGACCTCAGCCTTGCTGTCCAAGTAGGCGAAGATGCCTACTTTATCCGCGAAAACGCCATGGGCGTAGCCGATGGTGTTGGGGGCTGGTCGCGGGCCAGGGGTACGTGGACGTCGTTTCAGCCTCATTAAAATCAACCCTGACTGGATGTCCAGACCATGGCGCATCGAAACGGTGTTCTCAGGACCCTTCACCTAGCGCTCTTTTTGCTCGACGGTTGATGCACCACTGTTCGGCTGAGGCCCTCGAAGTTGATGCATGCACTTCTCAGCGTCGCGAAGCATCCCCAGCCCGCAGCGCCTCACCAAGACGTACAGGCAGCACAGCCCTCAATGACGCATGGCCATGGAATGCCGACATCCAGGAGCTCAACGAGGAGCTGGAAGATTCGCTCGAGGAACTTGAGGATGGCTTGGACATACTCATGATTCTCGAACGTGCATATGAAAAAACGATTAAAGCACATGTCGTACCCGAGGAGTCGACTGCACAGGTGGCGCAGCCATCCTCGCTTGTTTCCATTCCCGAAGAACAGCCTCTTTCCATGGGACCCCGTGATACTGTGGTTTCATCTCCGGCTTCTTCGCCACCGCCCGAGACCCCCTTTGTCCCGCAACCAAGGATCGTTCCGTTGAAGACCGGATCTTCGACTGCACTCGTCGCGGTTCTTCAACATTCGCGACCACCCACACCTCCCGGATCTTCTCCCCATCGTCCGATACTATTCAACCTGCCAGCCCCGCCGAAGCCCACGCACGACGCGGTTCTCAAGATCGCACATTTGGGCGACTGCATGGGTATGCTAGTACGGGATGAACACATTGCCTGGCGCAGTGCTGAGATGTGGTGGGCTTTTAACACGCCTGTGCAACTCGGGCCAAGTTCTTCTGCCCGACCCGGCGATGCGCAGATCCTCGAACTTCCCGTACAAGCGGACGATATTCTCATCCTAGCGAGCGATGGACTGAGCGACAACTTGTGGGACTCGGAGGTGCTGGATGAGGTCGTGCGGTTTAAGAGGTCGTTTTTGAAGGATACAGAGCAGGGGAAGGGCGTGGGACTGCTTGGTCGGAGAACGCTTGCGGGGATGTTGAGCGAGGCGCTGTGCTCGAGGGCCCGTCGGGTGTCGGAGAGAAGGGGGAAGAGTTTCGCGGACGATGATGGGGACGTGGAAGACGAGATACCGTTTGCTCGACGAGCGAGGGAACAAGGAAAGACTTTCAAGGGCGGTAAAATTGATGGTGAGTGTTCCTTGTCTGGTCGCTGTGTCGAGTTCTGAGATGGCTCTGTAGATATCTCCGTGCTGGTAGCAGTTGTGTCTCCAGCACCAGACTTGGCGGCGTTGAACTAAGTCACCGATCGTGGCTTGTGGCATCTCACTTTGCATGTGTACAACATTCGTTTGCATCCTTTCGAACCACTCACTGTATAGATAAATTGTACATGCAACAGTATTTCTAGTGCCTCGTTATTTTATCCGTATATGCCATCGATCCGGAGTTCTGAGTGATGTTGTGCATCGACTAGTGTACATTTGGCGACATCCGTCTAGCTAACATCCATAGCCTCGCCCACGACAGGGGTGACCTGCTCGTCGACGATCAAATTTCTAATGCTCTCGCTCTTCCAAGCTGTCGTTCCCCGCCTGAATATGTATTTACGCTCCTTCTCCACACGCTCGTTTGGTTTGACAAAGTTGCGCAGCATCTCAGTGCCGGCTGCAGTGATGACGCATGCGTCTACATTCGAACCCGAGCCGAGATCGTTGAAGATGCCCGCTGAAATGGCGGCGGTCACCAGCTGAAGGGCTTGTTCTCGCTGTGGGGGTGACGTCAGCGTTCTGGCTGAGAAAGGGAGGCCCAGATTACCGTCAAGTTGGGCTTCCAAGTGCTCTCGAAGACGGCCATGGCCGCAAGGCTTCCCGATCCCATCGTCACATACGGCAGCTTGTCCGTGGAACCGTAAGGATGGATCGTGAAGAGGTGTGGACCGGTGACGTCCACGCCGCCGAGGACGAGTGCAGCGCCGATGTGCCCTTGGTATCTGTGATGGATTCAGTATCCCCATTGACAAGAGAGGGAAACAGACGGACCGATACAGATGTTGTTTGAGCATGGTCATCGCAGTGACCACGCGGGGCTTTCTCCCCGTCGAGAGCGCGTGCAGCTCAATGTTGGACGAGATGGTTGCGGTGACGAATTCGGTGTCTGCGGCAGTCCCAGCACCGCAACAGCGGATCGACTCTGAGAGAAAGTGGATCTGGGGTGTGCGTGAGCCGGGAGAGGTGGGCGATGGGCACGGACACGCACCTTTTCGCAGTTCTTGTCTGCGACGATGGGGCCTTCGGTCGCGCGCGTGTCTGCGCCGAGCACGATGCCGTCCTTGAAGGTGCACCCTACGATGGTGGTGCCGGTGCTGGTCGCCTTGGGCACTGGGAGACCCTTTTCCGCGAGAAAGTTGTTGCTGTCCCGGGCGTGAACTCAGCGTCGGGTGCATCGCGAGCGCGCTCACCGTATCGAGTTTGAAAAGTCGAAGCCAGACGATCTGTGCACGCTGTCCATCGTGGATGTCGATGTAGGAGGCATACGCGTCGAGAGGGACCGGTGGCACCGCCTTCCTTGGAACCCCGGACAGCCCCCCATTGTGCACGACAACCACCACCACAGAACATCGACAATGGACGGCTGGAGCAAGTTGCAATCGAGCTTGTCCACCCTGAACATCGGCCAGTCGGCCAACAAGTTCGCCAAGGGCTTCAACTCGAGCCTCCAGGCGACCCGCGAACGTCTGGGCAACATTGCACCGGGCGAAATCACCGAACTGCCCCAAGGTTTGCCCGTCTCCGAAAATTAAAAGGGTCCTACCTCTCACCGTCTCACAGAGTACAAAGACCTCGAGACCCGCGTCGACGCGCTGCGTCAGGCCCATCTCGCGTTGCTCAAGTGAGATCCCAGCGACGTGCACATGTACCCTTTTCTGACGTTGCTACCAGGATTACCAAGGCGTACGAGTCCGAGTCCTACGACTACCCCACCCAGATTCAGGAGTCGATTACCGAGCTGTCGACCACCATCGGTCACGGCATCACGAATTTCGCAGCCACCAACCTCAAGGGCACCAACCTTCCCGCGCCGAACCCCGTCGCCCCCGTGGCTGCGCAGCACAAGACGCTCCCCCATGCGCTCGGCCGTGCTGCCACCAATGCCGCCACGGTGCTGCACGCCGCGCCGGGGGGCAATGACGATAAGCTCGGGAGGGCGCTCGGTCTGTATGCTGGCGTTTGGGAGGCCATCGCCGGCGCGCGCGTCCAACAGGACGATGCAATCCAGCGGCAGTACCTCTTCCCGTGGCAGACGACCCTATCGACCTCGATCAACGTCGCCATGAAGGCCCGTCAGGCCGTTCGCGCCAGCAGACTCGAACTCGATACGGCCAAACAGTCGTAAGACGTCGCGTACATCCCCATTCGATCGACTGAAACGGATTTTTTTTTGCTAGTTTGAAGACCGCAAGTCCTGCTAGGCAGGAACAGGCAAAGCTCGACATCGAGAACGCAGAAGACGACCTCGTCCAGAAGACCGAGGTCGCAATCACGCTCATGAAGACCGTTCTCGAAAACGTACGTGCCAACTGTTTGCATTTTCTTTCGACGCCGAGTCAGCTTTCCCCCTAGCCCGAGCCCATCAAGAACTTGAACGAACTCATCAAAGCACAAGTATGCGCATGCCATTATCAACTGCTTTCAGATTGCTGACGTCCGTTCAGTTAGTTTACTTTGCCTCTGCCGCCGAAGCACTCTCGTCCGCACAGGGCGAGATAGAGGAATTGAGTGTAGCCACGGAGGGCGATTACAGGTGCCATATTCTTTCTTGATTTTCTGCTAATGTCATTGTCTCACAAACACTCTAGAAAGTCTCGGGACCCACGTCGGGCAGGTACAACTTGAAGTAAACGACATGCATTTTTTTCTATCACCTGTATGGGTACGACCGTATGGTATACTTTCCTTGCACGTATCAATTCTTCCATTCATTCCTTCACGTGAAAGCCTGACTTTTGTCTCCCTTCTCTTGTCTGTGACCTTTGTGTAACTTGTGCAATCGTAAGACGTTGTTCAGACGTTGTTCTATGTTAGTGCCACAGACAATGAATATTTGTTATTCTCGTATAGGGATCATGCCCGTCGACTACATGCATGAAGTAGATGGTACGTACGGGACGGCATGTCACGCTGTCTACACCACGTGATGTTGGTCCAAGTTCTTTTTTCTTCCACCTGCAAGAGTCTGTTGATCACTTGCCCTCATCTCGTCGAGAATGTTTTAGAAGACAGCCAAGGTGAGCATCTCATGTCTTCGATTCGAACAACCACCTTTTCGTGATGATTTTATTGCTGTGCACCAGACTGAGTGCTTCTGCTCGTTGAGGACACATAACCCTGGCCCTCATTATACGCTCGAGGGTCCTGATCATTGTCATTTTCATGTCGGTCTGAACCATTGGCTGACTCCCTCTTTTCACCCCGTAGGCTTTTTCAAACCGGTAGTTACAGACAATGGACAACACGGCTCCCGTCTCGTATCAGTACCGCGATCTGTACATTCACGTCTTTGCAACCCAACTATCACGTCGTCTTGATCTTCATGTGTACAGATTTCGCGCGAGTGAGCTGGTCGTAACCTAAGAAGCGGACGAAACGACGCGTGACGGTTCGCCCCGGCACGTCAAAGTCAATCACGCACCGAATTTGCTCAGGCTGACCCCACGACCACTGTTCTTGACGCCCGTCCATGACAGTGCAGGATCGAGGCAATCGCATCTGTCGATCGAGCCCAATGAGACAGCGACTCGGTATCGTTGGTAAAAAAATGTCACCTGTTCAGAAACACCGTTCCAGTTTGCAGTTGGTCGACGATGCGCAAAAAGGCTTGTTCAGAATCAGCATTTTCTTGCGCATTTGTCCATACGGAGGCCGTCAGCCCGTATGGGGAATCGTTCATGAGGCGAATGGCCTCTTCGTCCGAAGAGACCTGTTTGAACCCTGCTCGTGAATATCTTGCGAGCGATCGGGGGGCTGCCTTGACTGACCTTCTGAATCCCGATAACGGGTCCGAACGTTTCCTCCTGTAGTGGTTCTTAGTGATACCCATTTCGGTCCATCCAGAGTCTCCTACCTTCATAACGTCCATAGCTAGGCAATGGGTCATCTTAGCAATCACACTCGTTGACGAGCAGACTCACTGTGATTGACATTGACCAAGACTTGCGGTGCAACATAGGCAGTCCCACTTTTTCGTCCGTAAGTCTCTGGCGACCAATGATCGCATGTCAGCGTACTCACAGCCGAGCTATCGGAAATATGTCCTCCGGAATGAGTGCCGTAGCACCCGCCTTGACTAGATGCTTTATCAAGTCAACGTTGGGGCCAAGGAAACCGAGGGATCCTCACCCGCATCTGCAACTTGTTTGCGGATCTTCTCAGCACTTGCCACACTGACGACTGGTCCAAGCGAAGTCTCTGGTTTGGTGGGATCGCCCAGGACATATTTCTTTGGCGTGGAATATGAGCTCCGCAGGAATCAAAAGGCCTGAAAGAACAGTCACCTTGACGAGGTCGACATATTGTGTTACAAACTCGTCATATATGGATTCATGCACATATATTCGCTGTGACAGTGGACTGAGTGGCGAAGAAACATCAGCGCCATCGACTCACCTCGATAGCGCAACAGCTCTGGCCCGAGTTGAACATGGCACCTTCACAAGCAATTCACAAGAAAAAAGATCTTAGTCGAGAAATGCAGCCGAGTGCGTCGAGGCCCTACCATCCACGAGTTCTGCGACGGTGTACTTTAGGTCTGCATCCGGACGAACGTACGCAGGGTCTTTCCCTCCGAGCTGCATGCACGTCAGCCATCGCGAGAGAGGTAGCGTCTCTTCAAGATACCTCGAGCGCAACACCCTTGAACCCGGCAGCTTCTACGGCTGCGCGTTCCACGGCCTTACCACCCACGACGCTCCCAGTGAAAGAGACAAAGTCCACTGACTTGTGTTGGACGACATAGGAGGTGAGCGCGGGCGATAGGTGCAAGACTTGCACGAGGTCCTCTGGCACGCCAGCTTTGTGGAATGCATCGACGAAGCGTTCTGCCGCCAGGGGTGTTTGTGGGGAGGGCTTGAGTAGCACTGCATTTCCAGCCACGATAGCGGGAAGAACGGAATTAATGGTCACGAGATACGGATAGCTGTGTCGAGCGTAGATCAGTGTAGGACGGAGTGAAAGAGATGAATAAGACCTACTTCCAAGGAGCGATCACGAAAACGACGCCGAGGGGCTCACGCTTGATGTACCGTCTGAATCCAGGTAGATCGGTGTCTTTGAGAGAGACATCTGAGAGGCAGGACTCTGCGATGGAGAGCATGTATTCCGCGCGAGACAGGAACCCTCTGATCTCCCCAGGGACTTGACTCACAGGTCTTTAGCAGATCCGAATGAGCTGTATCTCGTGGATCAGGACCCGTGAAACGAACGTACCGACCCATTTGCAGGGTGAGCTCCAGATGGAGGGTTTTCCGTTCGTCGTCTCCGATAGCCTTGAATACCGACTGCGAACCAATGCAATCTATGGAAACATCACTGTAACTGGGATGGATCGCACATACCACGAACTTGTGCCCAATCTCGATACGCTCCTTGAGCGTACGTTTCCTCCAAGCTGCTTGGGCAATGACAGCATTTTGGAGCTTGATATCGAGCTCAGATTCGTTCGGGTATGTCCTGGTTACATACGGTTCTTGGCTATGAGGAATGATGGTGGTCTGTGTCTGTACGTTGGCCATGAGTACGAAAGAGCAGTCGATGCAATTGCGATCTTGAGGGTTTGGCCGTATACGGAGTTATGTCGTTATCTTATCTTACCTACGCCAGTTTACACACCACTCAGATGGAGAGCACTAAGGGTCGATGATAAAGATGCGAGACAGGTACAAATCAAGTGCAATATCCTATACTTTGTACCGACGACCCGTCTTGGTAAAGAAGGTTTGCAGAACGTACACCTGTAAGCTGGTCCATGGTCAGAGGTCGTTACATCGTTCTTGTATGAGATCACATACACTGCCATTCCAATGACAGCCAAACTCTCGCACACGCCATACCAGAATAAGCGACTGTGCAGGTGATGAGTTGTGCGCAAAAACTACGCAGACTACGTGCTTACTTTTGGGTAGATCTGACCAGGGAGAAGCCTCGTGTCTCTCGCGTGTGGAAGCTATGGCCACATAAGAAGACTTCTCGACGCGTCCAACGCAATACTTACTGTCTCTGGGTGCGCCTGACGTTCATGAGCATGCTATTAAGCCGGTAGATGCTTTCCTCGATTGGGGTGGTGTGGTCCGAGACCTGACCAGGCTTGGCTGCAACTTCTCTCCGTGGTTCGCTCTCAACCATGATGTCAAAGTCGAGCAGCTTGTCGGTCAACGTGGACATGTCGTTTTCGAAACAAAAGGAATATTCTCCGACAGTGTTTGCGGTCAAGACATAGTCTCCTGAACGTTCGCGTTGTCCATCGAGAAGCAACTTTTCGTTGGGATCCTTGATGTCAAAGTCGATGTCGAAAGCGCCTCCTGCTTGAACCTGGCGCGACGCTTAGAAACTGACTTGTTCTGTGCGAGTCAATACGTACTGCAAAGTAGAACTAGAGATGCGGGTTGGTATTTCGGACGTCGGGCCAAAGGGGAGCACTTACCCCGATCTTCTCTCCTGCCTTGTCCACGTCGGCGTAAAAACAGAGGCGTTCGTTCGCTGCAATGATAGTGGTCAGCGAAGAGGCCTTGACATGCTGGATGGACGCCAGAAAGAGCACGCTAGAAAAGAGTAAGTTGGGGGGAATCATAAGGAGCGTAATGGTGGTTTCGGAGGCATGTTTTCGGCATCTGATGCCGATTATACAGGAGCTTGAAATATTCAATCTCCGTGAAGCTGTCGGTGATCTTCCTCTCCATCCCGACCTGCACAGACAGATTAGCGCGCTTTTGACAGGTAACTGACCGGACATAGCTAGCCAATCTACTGATCACATGCCAACAGTGCAAACGATGCTCAAGGTTTTCGATCTACTCAACTACACTTACCATCAGGCTTCGCCCTCCCTGGAGCCTACTGAGACTGCATGTCTTCCGATGTCATCTACACCAGATCGAGCACACACAAGTACCCGATTGCTTTGGCCCAGTATACCTGCGCATTGGGATGCTATCGCGAGTACGCCGCGCTCTCTTGTCACGCCTTCAACATCGTCCCTTCCTATGGCAAACATGCAAATGGTGTTTTCCCCGAGCCCTTTACCAGTGTCACAAGTTCCCTCCTTGGTTTTTCCAGAAATATCACCGCCTTCTCAAGGGTCAGGAAGCACTCCCTTTGAGCGGCAATTTGTTGGCGAATCTTGTCGAGAATGGAACAATATCAACTCTCTGATTTCCCCTGTCGCCCGAAGGAATTCTCCTTCTTCCTTCTTTTTCTCGCCAACATTTTCGAACGCTCGTGGAACCCCCTCCAGGATTGACTATGGCTCAACTTCCCAGGATTCCCAAGGACGAGTCTCCCTGATCGATAGATTTATATCTGCAGCGGCGGATGAATCCGCGACTACCCAAAATGACATTCCTTTTTCGACCTTTTCGTCTCAAGGTCGTTCTACACCTCTATCGGATCTGTCGGATCTTACTCCACTTTCATCTCCCGAATCTTCCTTCCGTTTCGGACGCGTGCGAAGTAGCTCTCCACCTACCTCGCCGACCGTAGAGAGACCCAATGGCCCAGGGCAATCGAATATCCAGCATGACGACCAACCTCCCAACTCTGGACGACAGCCCCCTCGTCGTTCGGCTCGAAGCTCTTCTCGTTACCACGACTCTGACTACCAGCCTGCGAAGGGCACCACTGGATGCAAGCGGAAGAGAGCCTCACGGAGCCGCGACGGCGATGAGATACCGAACAAGCGCAAGAAAACACGATCCGCTCCTGAACTAACTTCCACCGACGTCAATTCCCTCGGGGCGTCGACCGGACGACGACTTCCTACTAATATACCTTACCATCCACAGTTTTCCCTTTCCTACCTGCGTTTCCCAGTCAGTTCTTACCTGCGGCTGGCTGACGGAACGTTCGTTATGTTCATTGGAAGCCAACTTGGTGAATGCTCATGATCGAACGTATCCTCCAGATTTCCTTTACTTTCAGCTGATTCTAGGCGTATGGCGGGGATCTATAACGAACCGCGAGATGCGCTGGATCTGTACACACCACGTTTCGTCAAGGGACGCGGAGCCACAAAGGTTGGCGTTTGCCCGATTTGCATCGAGAGTCCCTCTCGTGGCGGTAAGGGTGAGGCTGTCTGGCTCTCAATGAAGTTCTCTGCATACAAGTGGCATGTGTCTGATAGCGCATTTACCCTCACCAGCTCACCTCACACCCCTGACAGAGTCGTGTTTTCCACTGGTAGAAATACTAAATTAGCAATGCGCCCAGCTACCATTTGCAGTATGCCCACGGTAGGTTTTCCATCTTAGGTGCACGCAGCCTTCATTGGACTCGTCAAGGAATTTCCTCTGTTTCTGCCCGTCCTTTCTCTCCCCCGGTTGCTTTCCGGACAATCGAACGTCCAAATCCGGCCAAGAACGAGCGTACAAGCATACAGGAGGGGAAGTGCCATAAATGCAAGAAATGGATACTTGTGGAAAGTATCAAGGATATAGATATCAAGGCAAGTCGTCGCAAGCATTCATAATCGGAATGGCCTTTGACGGAGTACATTGTAGGTAAAAGAACTCTATTGGTGCGTATCGAACGAGATCATTGCATTACTCGCGAACTCAGTTACGCAGGTGGAAACACGCTGCTTCGTGCCACCAAGGCACTCATATGGAGGGAGACGATGATTTTTTTCTAGACGATGACATTTACCGCCGCGCTCAGCAATCCTCTGACCGTGATCCTTGACCCCGTTTACTTTAGCTTCCGTCCCTTGCTCGCCTTTAACTTTATTCTCTTCGTTCTACATAGACACTGCATTGCTCACCTCTGTTTTGCTAACCGCATGGAAACTGTAACCCTATCGCTGTGTACGTCTTCTGAACCGTTTGTGCTGTCCTTTTGATGTATGTTGTTGTAGTGTGTGTTTTGCTGCTCAAAGAAATGGTTGATCGTCCTGAGCTTGAGGGTTGTGCGGATTAACGATAGCCGTTGCCTGTTTCTGTTTCTGTTGCGACTGACAGTTACTGCTCGGTGACAATCAGACAACCTAGTGGATGTGCAAAATCTGCGAAATCAATCAATGATGGGGATCATAGATAGGGGCTAAATACACGAAAGCGGTAATTTCTATGTGTCATCGACCGAGACCCGGGCCTGTGGACTCGCGTTCACCCCATTCATCACTTGTCCACCCAACCACTAAAGCGGACAGGAAAGGTCCACCTAGGTTGGTACAACAATGGCGGTCCTCGCGAGACTGACATGTCAACTCCACAGCTTGTTCCACCATCCTAGGGGATAAATACCCGGTCAACCCTCGAACCCCTCCGTTCGTTTATCTCTCTTTACTCGCGCCTTATTTAACATGTCTCGTACACAACAGGACGAGACCACTGCTCAACCTGAGCCCACTGTCACAGCCAACGCGTTACGCACCACCCGGGGTGAACTCGCTAGTGGATCCACTCAGGCCAAAAAGAAGTACGGGCCTGACTCGGCTTACACGTCCGTTGTAAAAACCTTTGAAGAAGCTCAGAGCTATCTTGGGAGGGAGATGAGTGGTTGTTGGTTTGGTGCGATGCCCATCGATGTGTTCCTTGATAAATACATCCCTGCCACCGTGGAGCCATTGCCCGACCTGCTAGATGATCCATTTTGGGAGGTCCCTAGGCGCGGTAGTAGAAAGCACCCATTATGACCCCTTTGTAGGTGCTCATCTCATCTCGGACATATAGATTTGTGACAACGTCCGTCATTCAGATCACTGCTATCGAAGGATGGATGCCTCACCTTCAGGCGGTAAACACGAGCACGAAGGGAGACATGGCGAACAATTTGAAGTTCAAGACGAACACCTCGATCTACAATCGAGTCAAGGGTGAAGCACCCCCAGAAAGGACGGATTTCTCGCGCATGGAACTTTGGATGGAGTTCAAAACAAATAACAGTGGCGCAGCCTTCCAGGACCCTCGCGATGACACAGGAAGAACGTCTTTTGGCGATCGAAAAAGGATCATTCACGCCGGACACTGAAGCGGGAAACCAGGCGCGTGGGGAACTGGCACACTATGCGGGTGCTGCACAGCCTGCAGTTCCGCCACTTCTCGTTTTCTGTCGTCATCCAAGGTGATCACGCCAGACTCCTGCGATGGGACCTTTCCAGTACTGTCGTGACCGCTGCGTTCGACTACCACACGAACCCATGGTCAATGGCTGAATTTTTGTGGCGGTTTGACCATCTCTCTCCTAGGCAGCGGGGTCACAACCAATCTATCCAACCGGCAAACCTTTCACCGAGGTCGACGCGCGCGTGAGAGAGAAACTGGGGATTAAGGATAACGACATCCCGCTGTACAAGTATGAGGTGCCCGGTTTGATCGGAATGGGTCACGCATACAGTCCAAGGCCGCCAACGCAGAACTGGTCGCTCGTTAGCCGATGTACCCGCACTTTACCAGTGCTTTGAATTCCGACCGAGGACGTGAATGGCGGTACTAACTTATGGGGCGATCGCTGTTCTCTTGGCGGTCGCGACACGGACCCGCACACTGGTCAAGACAAGGCTGTCGAGAAAGGGCCCTGGTCAGACGAGCGAATCATCTATATGAAAGACACCTGGCGATTCCTCTAAGACTCACCGGACGTTGAAGTGATGCCTGAACACGAGATTTATGAAATACTCCACTGCCATGGAACCCCCAACATCCCAGAACATGTCGCTGGTGGGGACGTGGATGGCGGGAGGACGCAAATGCAAGAGTTGGTGGATGCACCATGGCTATGTGTGCGGCCGAACATCTCCCCGTATCAACACTACCCTCTCGTGCATGAGATCGTAGGACGTGCGCTATTCAAGTTTGAATGCACAAAACAACTTCTCACAGCCGTTTTCGATGCACTTCAAGGTGCGCTTACTCTGAGCTATATACAAACGGTACACAGACTTATGCACGCAAAGCTCACTCGCACCCCTTCAATGTCGCAAACTTGCATCGCGATATAAGTGCGGGGAACATCATTTTGACAGACCAGGGTAAAGGCTTACTGATCGACTGGGAGTTGGCGAAAATAATGGACGAGGGTGGCAGTATGCGACCTGACCGCACGGTAAGCCATCCAGCGTAATACCGTTGTGCCATGCACTCATCACGCTAAACTTTATTAGGGAATGTGGCAATTCATGTTTGCAAACCTACTTCAGCACCCTGGTAAGCTGAACACGCTCGCGGACAATCTCGAGTCATTCTTGTACGTCCTCGGATGAATGACTTTGCGCTACGTTCCAGCCACTGATTCCTATGAGGCCGAGGATCGCGACGATGATATGGTCATGTTTGATCAACATTCTGTTTGCAAAGGACGCTCCGATCGTGGTGGGCATGTCAAGTCCTTGGCCTTCCGTGCAGTGGGTTATCTGTCGTCAACATTTCAGCCTAGATGCGAGACCCCACTCTTGAAGCTCGTGGAGAAATTGAGCAAGCCCTTCAAGTCGCTCTATAGGAACCCTCCGACAGAGGAAGACCGAGACAAGGTCAATGTCCCAAAAAGCCAATACGACCAGGACCTTGAGGATTTGTCGGGGGACATCCGTTGTTACGACAGGCATATAAAACAGCTACAATCTTCCTCCTGGTTCATCAATCAGACAAAAAAGGTTTTCAACAGGCAGGACTTGCCTGTAGACGACAAGGCCGATGAAAACCTACCCATCGCTTTCTCCTGCGGGACGCGACGTCAGGTGCAAAACACGACCAACCAGTTTCAGCACACATGCAACCTGTGGGAGAACTCGAAAGGGTTGTCAAGGAACTCGAAGCGTGTGGCCAACACCCGAGCCTAGTGCGAAACGTCGTCGCGGTACCCCTGCTGTGTCTGGGACTCAGAGTTGATTGTGGTCTGATTTTTCCCCGTATCTTCATACGTACTTTATTCTGACTGTAATACCTTCTGTGTTGACGGGGTAGACTCAAATATATACTTGTCCTTTGCGTGTATAAAACGTTATTTATTTTATCCACGGTTTGGTGTCATAGCTGGCCATGCACATATGTTCTTTATCTATGGGGAAACGATGTTCAGCTTCACCACGGAATCAACACATGGGTGCGGGTGCGGTGTTGAAATGGACTAACCTGCGCCGATACAATGTCCCCGTGCAAACAGTGCATGAGTTTCAACCACGGGCAGTGAACGTTGGCAGTGGCCGATGGGTAGTGGGCTTTTATCACTTGAACACAACATTTTCCGTCAACTACCAGGGTATGTGCCTCTCTGTTTGCCACACAGTATGAGAGTTGGAGATGATCATGCAACTCGCTCAATTCAGGTAGTATTCGAAACACGAATGTATTTTCTGCCCATCATGATGCCAGTGATTTCATAGGTCGAGTCTTCGTAAGCGATGCAAAGTAAGTAACATCAAGCAAACCAAAGCGATCTGATCGGAGCGGCTTAGACGATTCAGCCTGGTCGTAGTTATCTTACCGGAAAGCTTCTTTTGACATTAAAGGACCCATCGGGCGCCTTCTACGCACTGGCATGCATGGAGTTCAAATTCCTCTATCACCTGCACACTCTATCACGATGACGACCAACAAAGCTAAACTGGAAGCCCTCTTGAAGTTGATTAACTTGGCCGCTCAGGAGGCTATTGCAGAGTATGAGAAAGTCGGGGGTGTTGTCCCCTCTATCGATTCCACCGAGCCTCACCCCTTGGACAATGCCATCGACAATCTCGCGCTGAAGAGCGCTGTTCGGACTCTCGAAGGTGCATGTGCACAGCTCTGCACTACCCTTGCACCGCCCTCACACACTGTTATCAATGTGCATCGTGGCTGCCCTTATCCCATCACACAAATGCTAACACCCAACACCTTTAGCTCGTGCAAGCATACGACCCCGCTTGTATCCGTGTTGCTCTCCGAGAGAAGATATCCGATATCCTCGTGGATTACCCTAAGGGCATCCATGTTAACGAGCTCTCCAAAATTATCAAAATCGACGCAATTAAGCTCGCACGTTTGTTGCGTCTTTTGGCCACCAGAGGTTGCTACAACGAAGGTCGGTCATGTTGCTAGTTGGTCTATGGATCCCACATTCATCCGGCATTTCAGTGGAGGTCGACACTTTTGCAAATAACCGTCTCTCTCTGATTCTGCAAAGCGATAACCCAGTCCGTGATCTTGTCAGCCTTCACATTGAGGGGACCGACAAGGGTGCCTCTGTGTTGTATGAGACTCTGAAAGACTCAAAGACTGCATACTCTGAGGACCCTAAACATGCCCCTGGCATGTATGCCTACAATAAGGAGGGTATCACCGGCAAATTCTTCGACCTGATGAGACAAGAGGTGAGGAAATATTTGGTGCGCGCGCCATTAATTCATCTCATATTGTGTTCCAGGACGCTCAAAGAGAGGTGCATTGCGTGGTACTTTGATAATTCCCAGATCCAACCATGTGTATATAGAGTTTCTACCACGCTATGAGAGGTCTCAACGGTATCACAGGCTCTCTCGCATTCCTGACCCGTGCGTACCATTTGGCGTGGCTTTCGGTGCTCACCTAGCTTCTCACTCAGAGTTCCCATTTGAGAAATACTCCACTGTCGTCGATGTCGGTGGGGGCATCGGTGCTTTCTCACTTCCTCTCGCAAAAACACATAAACATATTAAGATCACCATCCAAGATTTGCCAGAAGCACTCGCCATGGCCCAAGGCGTGAGCACTCTGTTTCACAATCATCCGGGGAAATAGTCTAATCTTCTCCTAGGTTTGGACAAGAGATTGTCCCGAGGCAGTCCAGGAGAACCGGGTCGAGTTCTCCGACCTTAACTTCATTACCCAAGTTCCAGTTAAGGGCAAAGACGTCTACTACGTGGGTTTAAATCCATCTTTCCAAATGCGGCGCTTCGTGAAGACTGACATGAATGGTAGTTCCGAGCTATCATTCACAACTGGCCCGATCACGAGGCGGCACTCATCCTTGCCAACCTCCGTCAAGCATTAGGGCCCCACAGCCGCGTCCTCATCCGTGAGTTGAAACTGTTCGGCATCCCGCCGTCTGGCTCACGCCCCAACTTGAACAAAGACGACTACGTTCTTCGTGGACTCAGTCGAAAACAAGCCGAGGCCGAGGCTGCATCCCTCGGTACAGTTGTGGTCGGTATTTCCCAATTCGGTCCGACTTGACCCAGGTTCTGAGCGTTCCCTCCTGACATTCACAGGCCCCTGAACCCCTACTTCCCAACTTCGGTGTTGGCAACATTCCTATGTACCAAGCGGATCTGACGATGTGGATCGTGTACAATGCCAAGGAGCGCATGATGCAAGAGTTTTTGGAACTCTCGTAGGCCGAATGATTCACGACTAACCTTGGAATGCTCTGACGCCAGGATCTCCGCAGGACCGCAGCTGGTCTGAAGCTCGAGAAGGTCTGGGACCTGGTGGATTTTTCAGTCCTCGAATTCTCAGTTGCGTGAGAGACAGGAGGCGGTCAACAATATATCACGGTTCATTGGTGTGGCATGTACTAATATATCAGTTGTGTGCTCATCCACACATACTATTTGCGCCCAGGAAGATTACTTTACTTATCTCCCCAAGGTTGATCAATGCCCACGTATCGTTTAGATCATTCGTACTATGACCTAGTACTGAACACTCCGCCCACCGTCATCCATCGCCTGCCATTTGTCAGCGCGGTCGATCGATCATGGTCTTAGATCAATCACAGTCAACCATATCATGACGGAGATTGGACATGACTGTTACGGAGTGTCTCCAATCTCTCATGACCAATTCGTCGACATTCACATCACTGGAGTTCGAGTTGACGACTGCTCGGTTATTAATTCTCTGTGACAAAACTCAGGGTAAACTTGTCAACTAGAGTAACAATTGACTGTAGGGTACTAAAGAGGTCGATGCAAAAGGCAACTAGCGGCGGAGTTTACAACATTCAAACGGGGACAATGAAAGGTCCGAAGCGGCACTTCGCACGATCTGCCCCTTCAGGTCACGCGGTATCCTGCTGGAGCAAGGTGAGAATAACAAACAGAATTGTCGCTAGATGAGGTAGAGATAATTTACAGTGGAACCAATGATCAGGAAGTTTGGGGCTACAAGAAACACCAGTCTTGGTCGGCAAGCCACAGCCATCATACTAAGCACCCCATCTCGACTCCGTTGTAAGGACCAATGTGGTTTGTGTAGTTACCATCAAGGATGTTGGGTACGTCACCGACGATGCATTGTGTACTTGGGTTGTCCTGGCCTGTTCTCATTTCAACAATACATCAACACATCATATCACTATTGGGTCTAAAATGGGTTCTTACCGGGGCACGCCGCCCATTCGCCAGACTCTGTGATATGTACCTCGCCAGAAGGGTTCACGTATCCCAAGAACGTTGCAAGCATGATCGGGACAGGATCTTTCAAGTTGTTGATGTGCGTGACGTGCAGGTTGGCATCGACATAGTTTGCAAATGCTTGGTTTCCAACACGCGGAAGACCATAGAGGATGGTCTGAAACGTCGTTCCGGAGGGGAGGTGGAGAGGGAGGTAAACTGAGTCAAGAAGAGAGAGCGCAGCACCTACATATATTGGGCGGTAAGAAAATGAGAACGCCGATCATGAACCGCTCATCGTCACGGATTAACAGTACTCACCGAGGGAGTGGCCGACCAACGTCACAAAGTTGGTTTCATACTTAGACATGGCTGTTTGGACAGCAGAAAGAATCCCTGGGGCTGTCCTGTCGTGACCCGGTGATGAATCAGATTCGGATACAATACACGACACTAGATACATACTGGGATTGGTCGTTTCGGAAACCATTGTGCACTTCAATATCGGAGGAAAGCCCAGGGAAGAGCGATGAATCTAGGCTACCCAGCAGGATGTTCGCATCAATGAGGACGGCCAAACTGTCATGTTACGCGATCATTAGCTGAACATAAACCGGAACGCGACAAGCTCACATCTCAGCTGTAGTTCCTTGGTGTGCCACAATGACTGTGTTGAGGCTTGGGTCGTATCCAACATACCCTGTAGACATCAGTTGCTGTCACTCAACCGGGGAATAAAGTCCTATCTACTATAGAACTCACAGTATTGGACACCATTGCCATCCCCACCCGACGCCACGGCTTCAAACCCAGCGTTTTTATCGCAGTCGACTGTGCAGGGGAAAGTGTCAAGCTCGGAACATAGCTCTGCAAATAGAGAGCACAATGACCTACCTCCACACAACCATGAGAGGGTCGTCGAGGGAGTGCAATATGCAGCGCTCGCGAAGTAAGTGTATGGAGAGAAGGTGTCAATCTGAGAGGTCGTTAGCGCAGTGATGCTTTGCCTCGAGATCAGGGTAGGGGAAGCCTGCACAGCAGTTATCCCGAGGAGGGTAGCAATGAAGATAGAAACCATGGAAATTGTTGGCAGCAGAACACAGGATATACACAAGTGGGTCGAAGATGAGTTCTATGTGATATCCACATCAGATTTTATAGATCATGCTTGAAACTGCGCGGGTATGTCGCAGTTACATCGATGAACCTGTAGAAGGTTGAACGTTGAAGTCACGACTGAACGTCTGCTCGAAGCGGCCTAGAATCAAACACTGCATCAGAGATGTACCATACATCACGAGCGCATCAATTAGAGAGGAATTAGTTTCAATTTCCTCGACAATGGAGAGATGAATCGAACATGTTCTCCCCCAAAAAAAGAAAAAAAGAAAAAAAAGGCGATTTTAGACTTTCGATCAGCCCATAAATTTTTTAGGAAGGTGATTGAACTATTACAAAGCCTGTAAAGTGGTACGACAATGTAGTGGAAGAGTATCTTCGTTGTTACGCAGAAAGAAGTTGTTGTGTACACAGCACTGAGCACAGGACGAATAAAGTTTGCGGTCAAAAGACGGTTTGCATTTAGGATCATGATCATATCACGTTAATGTCGCAAGCGTGCTATATTATTGTCGATGGTCATTTGAACATTGTCACTGATCGATGACCGGCGCTCCTTCCACGTCTCGCATGCGATGACTTGGGAGAAGATCGAGGAAGAAATTAGACAGCCACATCAACCTACCCGTAAAAAGTTGGGGTAGTGGTCTGGTAACCATGATCGATGACGAAATTCAGCAGTGCCCCGCCACCAATGGTACAAAGCTCACTGTTTCAGATCAATAATCAATCATCTACGGTCACCTCACGTCAACGGAAGAGCTGCGGAAGAGATGGGGAGAACATCCCGGGTCATTGGTTCTACCAACAGTGATCGAACCGTGATCATCAAGAAGCGTGTTGCAGCATTGAGTGGGCCAACATTGTCCGAGAGTTGAACATGTGGATGGCTGCGCACTTCTGGTTAAGGCCGATGATCAGATAGCTGGAACATAAATCGTGAAGTAGCCCGAGCTAGGAACCCGACGTGATTGATTCAAGGGTCATCGCACACCATCAAAATTTTGGGTGCAGGACCACCCTCTTTGTGTCCCGAATAGAGATATACCCGCCCCGTGTATGCCTCTCCATTTGTTATCACCATAGATGCTGGTCCTCTGGGATTGCCATCCATGCCTCGTCTACCGCAGTCGGACCAAGGGTAATTGGGATCGCATAATTTGGCTACTGTTTCCGCAGTTCGTCGAAGTCATAGTGAATGAAGTAGTACCCACTGGCAGGTCATCAATGAATGAGCTGGGAGGGTAGCGGAACGAATACCCACGTCGTGCATTTGCTCAGGCTCCTTCAGTGCTCCTTCCTACCACTGCTGGAGAGGCGAGTGACACCGCCGCTTCGGACATCTGAGCTGTACGTACGCCATTTCAAATCCCGCCACTCCCTCTCTCAGCGGCAGCCGCAAGAAAACAACATGAGGATTGGGAAAAAAATATAGGTTAGGTTTTAAGCAGAGTAGAAACTAAGCAGTCAGTAGCAGTGCCGCGAGCCGCCGACTTCTTCAAATCACTTGTGCCAGTGATCTATGTACCTCCCAATCCGAAATCCGAATACGTACTCAGGAAATTGGCATACAGCCTTTCAATGAGAGAAGTCAGTCAGCGATGCCCAGTGACCAACGAAGGCGGCGTACGAAGCCACCAGACAGGCCAGGAGTCGAAGAAGTGCGTGAGCGCGCCGAACGCATCGCACGACCACCCAGACGGAGTCGACGAGTCCAGCGAGACGAGACTGTCGAGAGACGCTGCGGACACGACGGACGGCGACGAACGTCGTTAGCGGGCCCAGTCGTTCGCGAGCCCACCATGAAAGAGCCTCCTGACCAGCCCGAGGGAACGAGAGGACGATTCAGAGTGCGAGGCGGGGGTCGGGGCGGTGGAGCGGGGCGGCCCGCAGGGCCGCGTCGGGACAGGACCGCAGGAAGAGGAGGAGCGATGGCAGGAGTGCCAAGGCACCAGGCCGGGGAATGCCGGCACAGCATAGAGCACAG